>JAPYYQ010001266.1:0-49117 GCA_030522585.1 Anagyrus pseudococci
GTATTATACATGTAGTAAAATTTCCCTATACATGGAGTATATACCGCGCGAACTATACAGTATAGTAATTTTTCTTTATACATTTCTATACGTGTAGACGTACTACCAGATGTCTATACTCGGCTTGACATTTTCAAAGTGATCACGACTTAAGCGACTGCGGCGTTGCTTTATATATGATTTCTTTTAAATGCTTGCATCCGAGGGATTAACTCTACTCAACATTTGTCGGATAGAACTAAAACTCTAGATTAATTATTTTATACTTACAGTGCACTTCTACAAAATCACGAATAGTCAGTTAGAATTTTCGCCAAACATTGTTATTTCGCAAATTTTCAAAATAAACAATAAACTTGAACGAGGCGGAAAACGCAGGAGTCTCGAGAGCGCTGGAAACAATCAAGTTAAACATTCTTAGAGGCGAAGGCCCTGCCATACTCAAATTCACCTCGTCTACGGCCTCACCCTCCCCGGGAGAGTATTCTCCTCCATTAAAAACTCATAAGCTTAATGGAAATTAGCTATTCCCCGGCTGCCCAGCGCGGCGGGATCGATACCAATTTCATTTTTAAATCAAACGATTAGACCATTCCCAGGCGCCTTGGGCCCCGTATTAGCCCCGGCGCTCGGTCTGAATTAAAATTTTACAGCTTACTCAAAACGTTATTATAGCCGCGTTAATATCTCTCCCGCGGAGAGCTCACTATGCCTTTCTTTACTTTTCTCCGAGGATTTCCCGGCCTGGTGAATTCAAGACATTCAACGATTATACCTGCTTTCCCATAGCGCGCTGATATAATGATGAATTAATCAAGCCCCTATATGTAACAAAGCCCAACGCCTACTAGAGAGAGGGGTATTAATGAATAATCATTCGGTTGGCGCAGATGTCGTCAACGCTGCACGCGCCGTCGGCCGAGCTGACGAACCTGAGTAGCGCCGGCTCGGAGCGTACGCTGGCGACGTCGACCGGCGGTGGGAGCAGCCACGGCAACCGGCGCCATCATCATCACCATCGCAGCCGCAGCGCGCCCCGCGCGCCCGAGAAGCCCTCGTCGCGCCGGCGCAACATGAACACCGGACACAGCCTTGCCTCGATACCCAGCCAGATCAAGCTGTCGATGCTCAACAGCGGCCTCATCTCCTTCGGTGAGTCCAACAAAGATGTATATATACGCGTCGTCCTTATGGCTTTCCGTTATATCAAGCTGGTCAATCGATCGACTACTCTTTGGTTCTCGAGGGATAATTTGTTTTTCAGTTTTTTTTTAAAGAATTTATTAACCAATTATTAATAAATGGAGGTATTCGGGGAGTAAGAATGTTGCTCGATGAACTGTAATGCTTTTAACAATTAAATTTTACAAGTATTAATTGAATTATCGAAATATGAATTTTTGTTTTATAAAAAAAATAATAAAAATAACGAATATAATAACCATGTATAACAGGTAGGATTCCAATGAAATGAAATCTCATTGAAAATCGAATTGGCGAGCTGGTGGGATTATAAATTCAGCCGGCGAAGAGAAACGAAGTGAATCGATATTATTTTAATTTAATACGCTTCTCTTTCTCTCTCTCTCTCTCTCGATTTGATCATTTCATTTACATACTTTTGTATATTCTAATAAAAGAGAAAATTATTTGCCGCGTATCAGGTGTTAAAAATATCGCGCGATCAATAAAAAAATAAAATAAGAAAAACAACAGCCGCAGCTTTGCAATAAAATTTATGTAACGCAAGGACGAGTTGGAATAAGCCGTGAAAATCCAATTGCATAAGGTAAACAATAAAAAATCAAAAGTTCCCTACGTTTTTTATTCCAAGCCGATAAATAGTCGCGCCAATCGAATTTTCGCAAAATCAACAAGCCCCGTACGAATTTTCCTTGCTCCCGCATGAATAATGGACCGGGACCGGGATTCGATCTTGCCTTCAAATTGATCGGCGTATAAATACGCAAGACGAAGTTTCGAGTGCTCAGCATCCGAGGACAGGTTGCATAGGCAATGATTTGATAAACAACGAGTAAATTGCAATCATCCCCTTCGCACTACTCACTTGAGGGAGGCTTGGCCTCTCCAAGGGGTCGAGGAATAGACGCGCGGCTATTTAAATGGCAAATGGCCTCATCAGCAATTCAATCGATCCTTTGAAAAGCCATTCTTTCTCGGCTCGATACAACGCGCACGCGTGTGCTCGACAATGCAGCCCCTCGAGCGATTCACACGAGAGTGTGCAGCGCTGTAAATTCGGGGAGCGCGCGATTTTGACGAGAGCCTCGGGAGAAATTAGGACGTTTGAATATTCGCACCGCGGCGGAGCTTTAAACGAGGAGGAAAAACGGAAGCCCTTCTCTCATAACGTCGCGCTTGCGCGAGCGGGGAGTTATTGCGCTTGGTTTAGCTCGAGCTAACGTCTGTTCGGCCGTATATACGTGTTTGAATAATGAAAAGGGGGCTTTTTTTAAAGGGAAGCTTTTCAAGAGGGTCTACGAGCTTTTTTATACCCCGGCGTTATGTAACGTTTGCTTTCGGTGCGCGCGCGGGGCTAGTTTCTTTTTTTTTCAAATTAAAACAATTAAGCGGAGACAAAGGTATTTTAATAAACTTTCGCGGAAAATAATAGAACCCGGCGTGTGCGTTATTTTATTAATAATTGCAGCCGGATTTTTCTCTCTTTTTTTTCATGTCAACGTCGATAATTGAAATTGTTATTAGCGTTCAAACTTCGCCCCCCTCCCTTGGCGTCTTACGATCTTTAACATTTTTCGAGCGCGCTGATGGGCTGTTTTAACTTGCAAATAAAAGCGAACGACTTAATGCGGAAAACTTGCAGACAGCATTAAAAAAAAAAGGAAAAATTTACATCAAAAGTCACTAACGTTCGACGTTTTACGAGTAAAGTTTGCATAAAATTTCGCCCGACTATATAAAGAAAACAGCTGAGCATCACGAGCGAGATTATTAGAATAGAGGTGAGGGAGGGAAAGATCTATTGACCCACTTGCCATTCGAATTTAACTCCTATAAACAAAACGAACGCAGAAAGTACGAGAAAAAAAATTAATTCGGAGAAAGGCGAAGACGGAAATTTGCTCGTCGCGCCCTAAATTTTAAAATCGATCGAATCGCCGCGATCACTCGGCGAAGCCGTCGATAGCCGGAAGAAGGGGAGATAGAGCGAGAGAGATGCTTGGTGCGCCCGGTGTATATTTTTAACCCATGCCTAACCGCGTTCCAGTGCTGTCGATCACGGACGGGGGGGGGGGGGGGGGGGGGGGAGGGCCTGAGGCCCGGCGGACCCGGGGCGCTCAAAGAAACTGGGGCATTCTCTCCCTCCCACCTCCAATCGTTTCTTTTTCTCTCGGTTTTCTCATTCGAGCGTTGGTTACGTCCCTCCGCGCCTTAAATTTTATTCCCAAATAGTTTCTTTTATTTTTAGGGGGGGGGGGTTTGCTACCTTTTTTTTATTATTCGTTGTTGCTTTATTCGCTTTATTTCGTCTTAATTGGATGACTCGCCTTGGGGCGCTTGCAAGCGAGGCTAGTCTCTCGCTCCTTTGACATTGTTTTTCGAGCTATTTTCAAAAGCAGCTGTACACGCGCCCGCGTAAAACGCCATGTCATTCGTATAATCCGGCTTGACGAATTTTTCCTGGCCGCTCGTTAAGCCGACGCAGCGTGTGATAATTAACTCTAATTATTTCGACTTGGCGCAAACTTCGTATAACATGGAAAAGAAACAGAGAAACAGAGGCGTATAGCTAATTCAATTAAGTCATCAAGCTGTGTCTCAATGACGCCCACCACTTCGGAATTTAACTAGAGCGTTAACTGCGTTATTCTCGTTTATTGTCTTGCCCATCCTCGCCTATTTCTCTCAGGCAGATATGTACACACACCCAGCTATCAATCGTCGGCTGCAATTTTTCCGGCTGACTTTATATTCCAAACCATCGTCCCACGTACAGCAGCCGCTCTCTCTCTCTCTCCTCAACATTTATCGACATATGAAGACAAAGCCGCTGGCAGAGCTCCCTTCCTCGCTCGCGCGAGAGCAGGAAAATCCAGCCGAAAATACCCAGCAGGAAAATTCAAGCTCGTATGGCTGTAGAGGCGCGAACGGCTTATGCCTCTCAGCAGGCCGTAAGCCCCCGAGGCGATTGCAAAACCAAAATAAATAACGTACAAAGCGGAGGCAGCAGTAGCAGCATTTCGCGATCCATCAGACCCGCGGCCGAAAGCAAGGCCGTTAACGCCTACGGAGAGAGACGAAGGGGGGGGGGCGCTTTGGAAAGCTCTCTCGGGCGCATTAGTTCGGCCGCAGCTCTGGCATGTGAGCAGCGCCGCGGCTCGAATATCCTCGGCGGCGCTAACGCGGCCGAGATGCTGCTGCTGCTGCTGCGCGGCCTGATCTTGACACAGATATGCGCGGCGTCCGAAATCGACGACTACTCTCTCCCTCGGCTATATCATCTTTCCTCGTCTTTCCCTCGTGTTCTCATTGTGCGAGCTTCTTCTTCTTTCTTCGCTCTTCAAACCGTCTCGAGTCTCACGCTCGGGGTACGTGGAGCGAGGGGAATGACTTTCTCGTCGACACCTGCTGATTCATTATTTGGACACATCGGGGAGAGAGGGTCGTGTAAGAGTAGCGGGCAATCGAAGCGTGTTTTTTCGCTGATGGCGCGTGATTTGCAGCTTACGCGGTTACATGAGCTTGTTATTCGAGCATTTTTTTTAGACGCATAACAAATTTTGATTGATTCTTTATGTTATTTTGCGTATAATTTCATTGTCGAGCAGATGTGAAATACGAGCTTTTGTATAGAAGACTCGGTTAAATAATTATCACGAGCTCAAATACAAGCTGTAAGTCATGTACATTTAAAGCCCCGCTTCAAACATAGTATGTATATATAGATGAGCTCCTATTGCGCGAGAGCCAGATGCGGATAGTTGGGGGGCATCGTTGGTGTTATCGGCATCGGCCATCATAAATTTCGCGGGAGCCGAAGAATCGATAATAAGAAAATCGCCCCTCGTATTTCAAAGCAATTTCCCAATACGAAAGAGCCGCGCCCCCCTATATAGCGTGCGCGAGGCACTCGCTCTCGATTGACCGTCGCGCGCGCGTTCGATAGTCCGCTTATACGTTGCGCAACATAAAGACATCGCGCAATAACGCCGGTGCGGGGGGTATAGAGAGAGGAGAGCCTGTCAACGCGCGGGGAAAGAAACGAATGGAATGAGTCACGAGTCGCTGCACCCGTTGACGAATATACACACGTGCCCGCACCTCCCCCCCCACCCTTAGCGATACATACAAGCTTTCTCTCGAATCGATCGCTATAGACGACATGCCGTTTTCGCTTCCTCGCGGGGCTTGGCCATGAGAAAATTCGAAGAAAAAGGCTCCAACGCGCTTCCGGGCGATTGCGCGTTATATATACTTGTATTTTTCCCTCTTCAACCCCTCGACCTCTCCTAACCCCCGTGTCCTATTCCGCCAGCCTCTTATCCAAGAGCTTTTCGGGCTTTCTTTTTTTTTTATTGTTGCTCTCGGATGACCGTGTTTACGAGCCACTGAGTTACACTGCCTGCGACAGCGAGAGCGGCTTTTCCTTAACGCGTTTGCCTTAAGCGGTAGACAAGGAGGGGATAAGCCCGAGCACGTAAAGAAGGATAATGAAAAGTTTGAATTTTTTATGCGGCGCGTCGCTCGAGAAAAATGACTGGGTCACACGTGTCTGCCATTCGGTCAAAGAACATGCGCGTACTTGAAAATTGATTTACAGGCTAGTTCGGGGGGTCTAATTAAGAGACTCGATTGTCGTATTGGGTTATCAGAACTATATCGATTTTCGCGAAATTGCAGAAGCCTCAGGCGAATGGAAAGCTCGCATCGAGAGCTTTGCACACTTGCGCGCGTCTTGCTCAATCTGTTGGAAAGAATTTGGTACATGAGTATATTCGTATTTTGTATATAACACTAAAGGAGAGAGAGCAATTAGACGGGGAATCGAAGGGCAACGAGACGAGGTGCATTAATTGTTTGTTGTAGCGAGAAGGAACGAGAGAACCCGTAATTTCGTACAAAAGGGACTAGGCGCGCGTGCCAGGCTCGGCAAGCGTAATGAACTTTCACGAAACGGAAACTTAGCAAACCCAACTAAGCTATTTCTCTGAGCGTGAAATCTCGGCCGTGCAGCCAGGGAATTGCGATATCGAGACTCTGTGTGTGCGTGTAGCGTTACGTGCGTGTCTTTCGGGACGATTGCGTTCGGATGTATCGTGAGAGAATGAAGATTTTGTTCGTTGGACTGTGAAAAGTCGAGGTGTTCGTGTTTTTTTTTTTAATTAAGAAAAAGGAAGAAAAGAAACGAGAGCGAGCAAGCGGTTGTTTACCGCGCTGCTATTTTTCAGGGATTAGAGCTTTCTTCGTTATGCAGTCTTGGAAAAACTGAATCCGCGGTTAATTTTGTATTCTCTGTGCGGCATGGTTACTTTGAGGATTACCTTACGGTTCAATTATGCATAGTGTACAAAATGCTCGGTGCGCGGATGTATTCAATTTTCAAAATAGCCGATTTTTATTTTTTTACTTTTTTTTGCCAAAAACCACATCGTCGTCGTTTAAAATTTAACAGAGGAAAATCCGGGGCAAATAATTCCGTACTCTTAGCGAAAAATCATTTTTTTGCTTTTTTCACGCTGTTTAACAAAGCGTTAACCACCAGGCGCAAGGCATAATTAAAGCTCGGGCGCGAAAGCTTTACCCGTGGAAAAGCCTCGAGAGAAGCCGCGCGCGCGCGCGCGTTCCTTTCAAAGGGCCTTTTGAAAGCTCCACTCTTAGGCCGAGCAGCGCACCGCAAACGCACTAAGAAACCCGAGAGAGAGTTCCTTGACTCTCTCTCTCGGCAGCCGAAAAAAACAGCAGGGGCGCAGCAGCTCATCCAGCCGCCGAAAAGCTTTGTCGGGGGCAATTCGGTAAAACAGCCCAAGCTCCTCGCGCGGGACGAGAAAGAAGGAGGCAAGTGCCGGGTATAGGTGGTCGGGCGCGAGTGAGAGACAGAGAAAACGGTATTTTTATCGATCCGCAATATCGCTACAGGCGCCCAACGGCGGCAGCGGCAGCAACCACACCCAAGCGGATAGCCGCGGCGGCGCGTTCCTCGAGAGTCTCGCCTCCCCCCTCCCGTCTCTCGCCCAGCCAGCAGGCCGTTAGCTCGTCAGATCCTTCGTCGAAGCGGCGAGAGAGCTTGCAGAAGAGAGTCATTACGCCGGCTACGGAAGGGGGAAGCTCTCTCTCGAGTGGTCCTCGTGCTGGCAGCACTTTCTCTCCTCCTCTCACCCCTATACCTCAGCTTGCTGAAGCTCGCGAGAGCCCATTTAGCGGGCGCGTTGCGTAAACGTCCCGCGGAATTTCGTGTCGCTGGAGATGTTAATGAGGCGTTCGCGCTGAATGAACCGGCTTTTATTCCTTTCGACTACACCTTTACCCCCCCCCCCACATAGAACTGCGGTTACGCGGCAAACTCTCTTTTCTGTTCGCCGACTCTCCGCCCACGCCCGTGACTGCTTCCCTCTCTTGGTAATTGTTTGGCGGAGAAGCTAGAGGGGAAAGGGTTGTTAATGTCTCGTGCCCCCCCCCCACCGCCACTCAGTGTTGTCTGACAAAAAAAGGACCGCTCGAAATTATTCATGCAACTGCTTTATTTTGACGTTTGAAAAGCTTGATATGCTCGGTTTGTAGACGGTATTAATTTTAATTGGTTGTTTGTTTGTTTCATGTTATTCATGAAATTATAATTATGTTCTCGTGAGATTATATCCGTCTTTTGATTTAATAAATTATCAAAGAGCTGTCGATAATTCGATCGTTAAAATCGAGAAATACGTTCTAAACTTTTACAACAATAATGTATGCCAAAATTGTCAAATTTCACACCAATGCCATGCTCCCGATCAGAAATGGAAGTAGGGCTGTAATGGGGGCCCTACCTCAATGAGTAGGGGCCCTGGGTTTGCCCCATTACAGCCCTAACTATTTTCCCGCTTATGGAACTAGTGTAGCTTTCGACCGTAGAACCAAACAATTTCGTTATTAATATTAGGAATATATAATTATTCATATTGGGAGTCCCGTAATTTTAATCAGCCGCGTACATGCCTAACCGAGACAACGTAGTTTTAGAGTAATTATTAGTAATTTGTTGGCGAAAGGGGCTGAACTAGAACCGCACTGAATCTGCTATAATGGAATACGTAATTAGGTATCGATTGAATTTCAATTTATTAAACGCCCGAGAACCCGAGGAGTTTCGATAACGGGTTATCAGTGAGTTTTTTGTAATTAGAAGATTTGTAATTAACATAGAGAGCTAAAGACAAAGCGTGCGATTGAAAAATTACATAAGATGACGATTTTTATTGAAACAGTTACAAACTAATTAATTTTTTTTTCTTTTGAAATAGTAAATTTATAATACGAAACGTTAAAATGTCATTACTGTATCTAGACTCTTGAAAGGCGATTTCGTCGCCTTTTAAAATTATGTGCACAATTCTCATGTGTCGAGACACATTTATGTCATTTTGCATTTTAGCTTTTCTATATTTCAATACTAAATTATTAAAAAAGGTTGCGTTTTATTGCGTAAAATAAGTGTCTTTACATTCTGTAAATAAATAAAATACTCTATATATTTTTACTGCAAACGTTATTAAAAATTTATTTTCTATAAGAAGTATTTTGAGTTTATTCGAACTATTGCTTTTCGTAATACAATTTTACTACTATTTTTTACAGCTATTACGCGTACAAACGATTTTTGTCAAAAATTGAATGTTAAAAATTAGTTACTTTTTTGTCGATTCAAAAAAACTTGTTTTCAGTACATTGGATAGCAATTTTTCATCGTCAACGCTCGTATTTTTGTGCTAGTATTTTATGCATGCAACTGGGTTAAAAAATTGAGACTTCGCATATGTACACGCTACGCTTTTCTGCAGACGGTTAGTTTAAAAGCAGTTCAATTTTTCGGCAAATCTCGGTGAAAATTCGTCTGAAAATCTCTTTTAAATACATCAATAATTGCAAAAGTCGCTCCACTATAGCCGTATTCGTCAATTGTACGATGTCTCTACCTCCTGTCGGTAATGTCCGATGAATTAATAATTTTACACGTAGCACGTCCTTTTTTGCCTTTCATATAATTACTTATTCAATATTTTAAAATTACGCGTACGTTATTATTTAGTATCAGATACTCCGATAAAGAAAATCAACACAATATTCTACTGTTACAATTGTCAAATCGATATTTTTGAAAATAATATTCTAAATAGAACGACATTCGTCGCCATACGCAATAGTAAAAATCACGAAGACAGGTATCAAAGGTGCGAGCGTCACAGGGTCAAAGCTAGTATCCATACAAGCTACATAACAAACAAAAGGGCTATGTGTGGTTATTTTTCATATATAGTAGCCAATGGGCGAGTGAGGGCAGCGGATAACGAAGGTATGCCCCGCACACTCGGTTCGACGCATTAATATCAATTATTTCGCTGAGAGCGAGCGGAAAGAGAGAGTTGCACGCGGGCCACGCTTAAGCCACGAGGATTGCGAAAGTTTGTCCCGGGGATTTGTGCGGCTCTTCTAATTGAAACTCTTGCTGATTTTGCTTTAGTTTTGCGCCACAGCGAGCGCCGCATATTTTTCCCTTTTCCACGACGTGCCGAGGATGCCGATGCCTCCCCCCAGCGTATATCTGCGGTAAGTAGACAAGGAAGAGGGGGGAACGGGGAGGTATCGAGTACCGTATAGTTACGCGCACAGAAAAGAGGGAAAATTAAAGACGCGATGTTGATCTGTTTGCGTGAAATAATAGGCAGCGGAGGCTGTTTTAAGGGCTTGCTCCTCTCTCATGCCTCGATGAAGTTAACCATTGAGGTTTCTTGCCTTTATTTGTAAGAGGGTTTTAAGAATAGGTACGTTGCCTGCACTCTCGAGTACAGGGGCCCACGACACGCGAACTGATGGGAAATTTTTATAGGTTTATCAAAGTTATACATATTTAACATTGCCATTGCCAACCTCTTGACGAGCTTGCTGCGAGAGCCGACTTGCAAATCAGCCCTCGAGGGCTCTTTGTTACCGATACACACGACTTTTGCACAAAATAAATAATTGTTTTGACAATTTTTTTTTGTTTATTTTCATTCGATTTTCACGTACATAACCAATCCATAGATGCAGTAAGAATAATATACTCTTTGTTATAAGGTAATCTACCTTCGCAAAAATTTTGACCTACATCAAAACGAGTTAACAAGCAACGATCGTGCGTCTACAGTTGGAACAAACTTTTTCACGTTCCAATTAAAAGAATCGTATTCGAAGAAAAGGCAGGGCTTTCGTCGCTTAAACCAATAAAACTCAACGGTTACCTTGTATACAGACCGAGCAATCTCTGGGCCCGGCAAAACAAATTTGCCGCTCTTGGGCGAGTGGTGAGCCCTCCCCCCCCCCCCCGAAATCAATCGGATATCAGGATAACGAGCACGTGTATCGAGTTGTCGTCGATGCTCTCGCGGCTTCATCCCTCCCGCTCTCGCAGGGGCGCCTCGGATTTCGTCTAATTAGCGGGTCTATCGAGCCGTGTGCGTTGAGCCGGCGGGCTAATTTGCAGAGGATTCGAGGCCATTTACGTGCGCCCTCACAGCCAGCGTCTATACTTCAAGCCTCCTCCCCCTTCAGTATATAGCGAGTGCTCGAGTGCAAGCTCCGCTTACACTTCTCGTCTCTCCCCTTATCTCTACACATACATCTAGCGCGTCGGATTTTTCCGCTAGTGCCTAGCGGCGAGCACGAGAGTATAATATGTCGGCTGATTGTAGTTCGCCGGGGAGGGAGGGACAAATAGGGGAAGGAGAGCGAAATTGAATTCTGGGCGGAGAAGCACGCGCGCGTCCGTCCTACTTTTTAATTCGTTTCGCGCTCGCGGTTGGCAGCTGGACGGGGGCGCGCAATTGCGCATGGGGAGGGCTGTGGCCCAGTAGGATACAGGCTTGCGTCGACGGTATTGTTGTTTTTTTTTAATGTTTTTTCTTTCTTTTCATTCGAATCAATCCGCGCGAGCATAGAATAAACGTTGCGCTATCAGTTTTTTTTTGCGGCGCCGGCGATATATTTCGCGGGGCAAGTGTAGCGTACAAGCGTGAACAGCTGATTTGATTTGTTTTGCTTGTCTCGTTTAAAACTTTTGACCCCGTATATATACCTAGGGCTAACTTTAGTTTTGAATTTGTAATTGCGTTTGAGAAGTGTCAGTAAAATGCGGCTGGTGTGCGACTGTATATGCTATATTGTCGCACTGCAATCGTTAAGCAAGATTTTTGTAAAGGACCCGGAAAATGAAAAAATTGACGTAATGTTATATATACACTTATAACCGATACATATAGATTCCAAACTCAAATATCGGAGCCGCAAACTCGCAAAATTTCATTAGCCTCTCCATCAGAAATATTATCTCGGGGACTTGATTCTTTCAACACGTATCCATAGCTCGCGCCATAACTTGCGCTTTCAATGTAAGTTTCCTGCAAGAGGGGGAGAGAGAGGGAAAGAAAGAAAGAGAGAGACTAGCCAAACGCCCACGCTATAAATTATGTGAATAAAATATTGTTGTCAGTAGGATCAGGACCACAATCGGCAGTAGTATAGAGGAGCAAGAAAAAAGAGATAAGGAAGGCAAAGGTGTACTCGAAAAGAGGACGATGATATTCAAATCTAGCGCCGACCATCGTCGATGACGCCCTCTCTCTCTCTCTCTCTCTCTCTCTCTCTCTCTCTCTCTCTCACGCACGCACACACAACACTCACGGCATAAGTGCAAATTTAGGGCTACATAAGCGACATACTTGGCAATCATTTTATTTTAACATACTTAATTTTAATATATAGACAGTTTTTTTGCGAAAGCTTTTTAGTACAGTCAGCTTCAAATATTACATCGTTTTTCTGAATTTTGTATTTTCAAGGTTACACTTAGTTCTCCGTGTATTAATATTAATTGACTATATAAAATGCATTCTACAATAATATCATAAACGCTAAATTGTTACTTTTTTAAGGTATTGGAAATGTGACAATAAAACTAATGTGCATATCGCATGATTGGAAAAGCAATACAGTTGTGTTGGAATTGAAAAAAGTCTTCCACATTGAATGATTTTAGTTGTACACTCGAGGCACTTTGATTCGTCCTGGTCTGTTCCCATCAACCCTCCTAAATGGCAACGTTGTATAAACTTCACGCAAGAGAAAGAGAGGGAGATGAACATTAGTCCCACTTTCTCTCTCTCTCTTTCTCTCGCGTGAAGTTTATACAACGTTGCCATTTAGGAAGGTTGATGGGAACAGACCAGGACGATCTAGAGCTATATTGCGCAGGGAAAAAGGTCGAAAAGGGTACCCATCTTTCCAAAAGATCGTGACCGGATCGGACATGGTTTTTCTTGTAAGGGGGGGGGGGGGGGGCAATAGCAACATATTAAACCATAATGCCATCCTAGTAGAGTGGTAAGGCATTTTGTACGGCTGTTCAAAGTAGTCAAAAAATAGTTTTTTTTATCTAAAAGACAAGGTATGAATTTTACAAAATCTGTTTTAAAAAACAATACTTGGACATCAGAAACCAAAGCAAACAAAAAAATGTTGACCCAGAGTAAATTCAATGATTGTTTTTATATGACACTACACCAGTACTGTTGTAATCTGAGGATAATGATATTGAAGATGCATATTCGCAGAGGGGCATTGCGATAAGGATTCGGTAGGCATTGTGTTTCTAGTGTTTCTGAGAGGTGATAAAATCTTAATAACTTTTAAAACATTAAATAACTCATTCTTTGATGTTAAAATATCTTTCCACTTGTCAAGTTTAAAAAAATTTAATAATTTTATTCTTGGTCAATTTTGAGAAACAAAGTTGAAAAAAATAATTACTATACATTTATTTTCTATAAGAGGTTTATTTTTTAACTAAAAGTAATGTTTAAAACCTACTACATTAAGTGCCAATTTGAAAATTATTTTATTGAATTTATCGAATCGAGATTTAATTATAAGGACAACTCGATTAAATTTATACTAGTTTATTTTGCAAAAGGATGGATAAGTCTGGAAACTCAGTTAAAAGAAAAATTAACGGAACAAAGAGAGGAGAGGGGGAACTCGATGTCTAAGTTGCTCTGGACGCTTAGGTATAGATGCAAATCATTTGCTAAGCGTCCCTCTCCCCCTTGCGAACTATAATTTTACGACGAAAGACTAACTGTAAAATCTTTATACGTGCTTTTCAGGTATCTATTGTATGAAACATTTTTCTTTTACCTAAGCTTCTGCTATAAGCTAGAAGAGGAGAGCGTTGCAGGTCGGCGGCTCTTGCGGACAAAGCGGGCAAGAGCTGCCGCTCATATAAGGATGCCGCGCTGAGAGAGGTAGGGGTGCGGTAGAGTGGGGGGGGGGAGCAGGAGCCGAGGAAAACGTCGTTGTAAAATTGAAAATGATCAGTGTCAGTCGAACCTACAGCACGATCAGACTTATTCGAATTCAGTTTTCGAAGGATCCTTCATAGTTACTGGAACATTATAGCTATAAACGTTATAGTTATCAAAATATTCAACAGCAACAATAGGCTTCGCTGCGATTCACAAGGAATAGGTTAGTCATTCAATTAGCGTTCTATCTTGATATTTTCTTTCTACGTGTCTACAAAGATTTTGACTATTTATAATAGTATATTACTGACCTGGCGCGGGAGGTGTGGTGAAGTACAAAAACACCACCCGCACCAGGGCAGTAATATACTATTTTTGAAAAAGCAATTTAATGCTAAAAATGAAAAAAAAATATAAACTGTTACTTTCCACTAGATTTTTTTAAAACTGAAATAAACGATTTACTTATAACAATAGACTGCTGAATTGTCAGTAGGATAATTATTGAATTATCCTACTGATTTTAACAGCTAACCTTTTATTATAATCTTCTATTTTACAACCTTTTTTAATTTTTTTTAGACAAAAAGTCAGTAATGATGGATAATATTACTTGCAATAAAGAAGAATGGGGCCTCACCGAAGTAAAGTTTGAGAAATTTACTTATAATTGGACTATAAGTAACTTTCCGTATTTGTTTATGGAACCAGATACACCTTTGAAATCACCTATGTTCTCGATTTTGCCCGAAGAGGAACCCTGCCGGTGGTTAGAACTAAAATTTGATAAAGACATTTACAAAGTGCAATTATACCGATTGACTACAATAAAGCCGATAAGCAAAGGTGGGAAAGTATGGTCGCTTATCACCAAAACCGGAAAAAAGTTTGAAGAGAAGACAATGTCGTTTGAAAGCTCTGAAAATCTTTTAGAGTATTCTTTTAAGAAAAATACAGTATTCAGCGAAGTTAATGGTTTGTTGGCCTTTGGTTGTCTAACTATTCGCTGTGAAATCATGATCTACAAGGATTACGTAAATACCTCGAGTGCAGAAGGAAAGCGTCCCGAGCGTCAACTCGAAGCACGTCCATTCGAGAAGCTCTTTCTTGCTGATCACCTGAACGACGTGCAGCTTATTGCGAAGTGCGGACGTAGCCTGCCAGCCAACAAGAGCGTGTTGGTCACCTGCAGTCCGGTGTTCGAAGAGATATTCACACTCGAGGACCCAGGCTTGATCAAGCTGGAGACTACCGACTACACTTACGAGGCTCTCAAGGAGATGCTGCGCTTCATATACACGGGAAAACTGGAGGACACCGACATCGAGTCTAACGCGGCTGAGCTGCTCGAGCTCGCAGGCAAATATCAGCTTCCTACATTGGCAGTTTTGTGTGAGGAGGTGTTGGAACGGTCGATTTCAACGGGTAACGTCATGGATGTCATTGCCATCGCTAGACGCTACAACCTGGAACATCTGAAAAAGTACGCCACCAAGTTTGCACTGGCACATGTTGGCGTGATTTTTTCATCTGATCAATTCAAATCCACATCCGATATAAACACGTTGAAGAGCTTCCTCGAAGTCTTTTGTGCTATTTCCAATTAAAATTGAACAGTGAAATTAGCAAAATAATTGACTTATTTTGTAATGATCTTGGTGAACGTATAATGCGACAAATAAAGAATTGTAATACATATCGTAAGATATACTCTATCTGAATAAACAACCAAAAACAAAAATGTATATAAGTCTCCTTTTATTGATAAAAAATGTCGCTTGATCATTTTATCTTATAAGTTTCCTTTCTTGCTCTCTCTCTCTCTCTCTCTCTCTCTCTTTCTATGTCTCTCTCAATCTCTCTCCCTCTCTTGCGACCTTGCGTGTGTTATACGCACGCGTTCTACCGTCCCGACGAAGCACGCGACTGCCGATCCGCTATTACCGATTCTCTCTTCCCCGCTTTCCCCTGTGTCATATCTTCATTAGTGGTTTCTTTGGATTATAAATCCTTTTTCTCTTTACTTCTGCCCTATCCCCACCTGATCTCTAATCATTTACTTCAATACACAATACACATTTTTTCGATCAAAACAAATTTCGATTACAGAAAAACAAGAATAAATGTTACAAAGATAATCTTAACAGTATACATATATAGATGGATGACGTTGGAAGAGACAAAATCACGGGCTCGCCCGCACACACACGTAGCTCGGCTCGCAAAATTTACCTGGGCTATTACGTAATGAAAAGCACAAACAGCCGTTTCGTCGATAAAACGAAAGCCAAGCGCGTCTGGACGCCCAGGTATAAAACCCCAATACAAACAATAAATGGCCGAGCGATATAAGAAACAAAAAAAAAAAAAAAAAAAAAAGAAGAAAAAGAATCGCGAAATCTTATTCCCCTGGCTGCTGCGAGTTCTCCCCCCTCCCTCACCCATCGCAATGTCTATTTACCCTCTAATCCATCCGTCGCCTTATTTTGTTTGCCCACATCCCGCGGCGACAAACGAAATGGGAATGTTTTATACACGACCTCCAGGTAGAACGGCTCTCTCCTCTCTTTCTCTCTCTCTCTCTCTCTCTCTTACCCTCCTGCGCGCCCACGCTCTTGAATTCTGAGAGCTTCCGCGGAGCTCTCGAGGAGGTCGACGGGGGTACAGGGGTACGGAGGGCCAAGAGCGAAGAGCGTTTGCTTTTCCCTTTTTCTCTCTCTCTCTCTTTCCCTCTCCGACTCGACTGTTTCCATCCTTTGCGTTCGACGTCTTGGCGGAACAGAAAAGTGCCATGAAACGACGGCAAAAGAGAAGCGTGTAACATTTTTTATTCCTTTTTACATTGTGTGCCCCGACTATTTCGAAATGACGGATGTCTCTCTGCGTTATATTCCGTAAAAAATGAGGGGGAGGGGGGAAAGAAGAAAAAAATGAAGTATACGATTGTATTGTAGAAACTTTTCAATGGACGTTCAAATAGTCCGTACCTTTTGTAGCGCGCTCTTTTTTCCTATCATTCTTATTATCACGATAATTATTAATTAACGTTATTTACGTAGTGTGCTTTCTTGTCAACCCGCTTTGATTCATCGATTTTATGTATACTTTATAACTTGCCAGGCCAAGTAATTTCTCAAACTTTTTGCATTTACGAGACTTTCCAATCGCTTCGAAATGCTTTCTTTCCACATTCGTCTCGAAACAAAAAGCCGAATATGAAAATAGAGCGGCCTTTAATAATCCTTTAGAAAAATCCTCGGTAAACAACGAAAAGTATAACCCGCTCATTCGCGGACCAAATAGAAGTACCTCGTTCTGCAGAAAAAAAAGAGAGAAAGAAGTCACTCGAAAGTAAAATCAAGCAGCGCACACTTTCCAACCTTCTCTCCCCCTTTACCCTCGAGCCTTTAAGCACTACTTTATGAAAATTCCAAGCGCAAGCAGCCGAAGAAATGGAAAGTAAACCGATAAATCGATCTTTACCGTTTCGCCGACACACACACACGCACACAATCGTAGAGAGCGTGCCATTGCGAGCGTCATTGTAGCCTCGCTCAAATTGCGGCTATTCGCGTGAAAAAATGTGTTTGCCGCTCTCCCCAACGGAAGTGGACCCTTGAGCTATATAGAGAGCGTCGAGGGAGAGGAGCCTCGAAGGTACTCGAGCAGACGAAATGAGGCGAGCGCAAGGGCAGATGGGGGTCGATTGGTAGTATATCCTAGATTTCGATCGAAACTTTTCACGCCGACAACTATACCGTACGAGAGAGCCAAATGTGGGGGAAAAAAGGTGGAGGAGAGAGAGAGAGAGAGAGAGAGAGAGAGAGAGAGAGAGAGATCGTCATACGCTTGGCTCGGCACACGCGCGGCGCCTATCTTGCTTGGCCCGAATGTATATCTCGAATGACGAGAGAAGCAACGTGCTCAAGGGCCCGTTGCTCTCGGAGCTTGTTTAACGTTTACGAAGCTTTGAGGGCCCCTAACGCGCCCTCCGCCGCCACGTATTTAACAGCCGTGATTGCCGGCTTTTAATGGCTTTCTTTGGGCTTTATTGGATTCGCGAACTGTGCGTAACTAAAATCGCTTCAGAGCGATTGCTCTGCTGATATGTAATCTTCTGGCTTATCGAAACTCTCTGTTGAGGCTATGCTGTTAAAATTAATTAGACAAAATGCCAATGTTCCCTCCAAGGGATTAATTTTTAATTGACTTTATTGCAATGATATTATAAACAATTAAAATGTGATACGAGAAATCGATAAAAGTAATATAGAAATAACATTTTTTTCATGATTTATGTTTCAGGTGAGTACGACAGTCCCATAAAACAACAACATTGAACTCTTTGTACATTTGTTGATTTCAAGTTAACGATGATTACTCTGTAAGTATACAGTAACACTTATACCGCTCATCTCTATAACAACCACTGCATCTAAATGCTCCAGCGAGAAGTATATAGCGAAACGCCTTCGATTGATCCCGCCAAGTCTCTCTCGCAAAATACATTCCCAACGCTCGAAATATTTCCGGCTTATATTCGTTCGTTCGAGAGTACAATTTAAAGAAGAATCCCAAGGAAGATACCCCCATTACGCGCTTCATTATTCCCAGCCTAGCCGTGAGAGAGCGTATGGTCATAGAGCCGCACATAGCCGTCGGCAAAAAGAAAAAACGACCTAGGCGCTTTATACACTCTCAGCTGAGCTGTATAAGAAAGTCGACGGGCTGCGCCCTGGGGAGCGGGCAAAACTTGCCGACGGGAGGGGCTGGGGGCGGCCTATGCGCCTGCTCGCACGCTGAACCCATTACCTCGAGGTCTTTCATAAAGATCTTTGGATCGGCGTCCGGGGAACGCTCGCGCATCGCCGTGCACGTTTCCTCGCTGCCATCCACCTATACTCCTCCCACCCCTCTGACTGGCTATACCCACCCGTTGTTGTCCTTATAGCCGCGAATAACCGACTCTGTGTGTGTGCTTGTAATATCGCGTGCTTGGCAAAGCCGAAAGTCGATTGTGCGAAAAAAAAACGTATACGTTTCCATTAGGACACACTGTAACAACGATATAACCGCGCGTAATATTTGCGGAAAATGCTGATCGAATATACCCCCTCTCCGAATTGCTAAGGGACTAAGGGCTTGGTCGGTTCTTCGAGAAAATAGAATAGGTAATGCGGAAAACGTTGGAAGGACACGAGCCTTGGAGCAACAATCACGGGTCGTTAGGTCGCTGGGGTTTATCTTCGATCTCGGGGACTGATTAATAAGCTATCAGGCCAGAGGTAATAGTCGGCCGAGGCCTGGGCTGACTGAAATTCGCCCCTGAGCGCAGTTGGTAATAGAAATGGAAGCCGCTGTGCCTTATCGAGAGCGAGCTTTTTGGTGCGTAGCAATGGCAGATAACTGTCTTTCTGATGATCTTTTGGACTCCTACCGCACCGTTCAGTTATTTCAACTTAGCTTCTGTATGTATTCTCTTTTGTATTTCCGGATTTTCCTTCTATTGACCCGTTGAATTCGGTATGTTGTAGATTGAACTTTATTAATTTATTGTACTGGTTAAGAATCAAGTTCTTTTTAATTATCCCGGCTAAAACTGTAGTTCGTCGATTGATCAACGAACGAATTGAGAGGAACAAAGCACTAAAAAATAGAGAACGCATTGAAATTAAATTCTCGCGTTACATTGAAATAAGCGTTTACGCTTATTACTCCGCGTAATATGCTACACACACTCCAAAACCACTTCGTCCAGATAGTTTAACCGCATTCTCAGCTCTCGCGAGTGAGGGCCTCTTATGAAATTTCCGGCCGAGCGATTACCAGTGCCCCGCATTCTTTCGAATTTCCCTCGTATCCTTATAAAATCTCGTAAGCGGTGAGCCGTCGTTAGTCCAACTCCACGGCAATGCTATTATTTTTTTTTCAATCAACCTAGCATAACCAGCCGCAACGACTGAGAATCGTTTTAGTCACACGTGCCGTTGGCCTTTGTTCCGATTCACCGATGTAAACACGCCCTCTCTCCCTCTATCTTTCGTTATCGTGACAGCTTTCGCTCGAAAAGTTGTCAGGACTGCGTTTTTTTTTATATCCTCTTCGGCGATTTTCTACCTCTCGCACGAGCTTGCCTCTCTCACTTTATCGAGTTTCACGATCGCGCTACTTACGCGCGCCAGCTATCTGTCGCCGAAATCCCCCGGCGACTGATAAGAGCCCGATAGGCAGCCGAGAAAGTCGCGCAGTGGGCGTTGCCGCGATTTTTCATTTTTAATTGTGTGACCCACATTGTTGTTGTTATTTTTCAAATGCTGAAGTACTCGTTTCGAGCTGAAAAAATCGTTGTAATTAAAGTTGATTCTACTACAGAATAGAGGAAATTTTTTTACCCCTAATAGCTTTTCTTTTGAATTTAGAAAATGTTTTACAGTTGAAATAAATGGAATTGTCTTTTCCTTCTTTTTTTTCAAAGGATTTGGACTAAGCGCACAAACCACTTCGATTACATTTCCATTAAAGGCTCAAGACGCAATACTAAACAAAGTTTCAACTTATTTCGTTCTGCCAAGATTCGAGAGGATAAGAACTGATTTGCATCGCGTTTCTTTTTTTTGTTGTTGTACTGTTCTACCCGTCTAAACTTTAATGAGGTTTCTGCAATTGAATTATTGATGAAAAAAAAAGAAGCCAACACGCGCACGTCAACGGCTTACAATACCAAACAGCTTATAAAAATCATCTCAACGTATTTGAAACTCTTGATTGCGAAGTCATAAGAATCCCTTTACAGTACCCCATCGAACTATAACTTGGATTGCGGAGCTTTCTCGAACCGAGAGAAATAAAACACTAGTAATAAGCGATCTCCACTTGCGGCCATATAACCTACCCTCCTGTGTGTAAGTGTAAAAGCGAGAGAGAAAGGGGGATAGACTTCCGGTCGTTGCGATTCATCGCGTGCACCACTCGCCGATGCACAGAGAGAGCGCGAACGAGTGAGCCTTGACAAAGTGCCCCGTGAGAAATTGCAGACTTCCCGCTTCCTACAATTCATCCCGGCGTTTCTCACTTCCTATTATTTTCTCTCTTTTCGTATCGCATTTTTTAGTCGCGCCGTTTCACGATTTTTTTTTGGTTCACTTTGCCTCACACTCGCTGGCCGTATTGAGAGCTTTTTGCAAGCTCTGTAAAATAAGTTTTTTTTTTGTTGTTGTTTACGCGAACTTTTCTTTTTAGTTCCATTTCTCGCTTTTACATATGTTATATAGATCGGTTAAACTTGATGATTCATTGTACAAATAATTTTATACGTACGAACAGTCTTTTATGTATAGAGCTTCGTCAAATTTGAATATGATTCACGGCTTTTCTTTTTTTTATCAATGACTAATGACGTTTACTACAAGGTCGTAGGCAGAAAACATTATCGCGTGCGTTATCAGTCGAAAGCAGTTGCCTAACAAAATTGAACAATTGTAGGACACGAGAGCACTCATATACGAGAAACGCTAATAGCTGATGATAGCGATAAGCATTCCCGTATACGCCACGCGAGAAAAACGCGTAGACGCGGAAGTAGTCTCGCGCGAGCGCAGCCGCGTTAAAAATTCAAGTCAATCGATTTCCTCTTGGCCGCGACGCACACACGTATCTCTCTCTCTCTCTCTCACTCGCCAAGCCAAAGGTGGCTGACCCGTAGCGCCGTTGCACTACTGGAACTCATGCGACCTCTTCCCTCCTCGATCTGTGAGCCGTTTCGCGATAGTTCTGCTCCTCGCGCGATCTTATCTATTTTATTTTTTTTTCTTCAGTCCTCAATCGAAGCGGCTATTAATTATTGGGAGTGGAAAAACCTATTGGAAATTGCATTAACGTCGCGCAGAATGAGTCGGCTTTGAATAAAATACGACGCGTAAATGGAAGGGGGCTAGTGTAAGATAAGGTGCTCTCGAAGCTTCTTCGTATTTTTTTTAAGACCGCTTTCAAGAGCATTTAATCAGGTTAATGCAGCTGCGATAAAAGTTTATTTCGTTGAATATTTAACGAGTTAAATAAACTAGGCGACGCGTATGATTATTGCCGATTGAGAAGGATAAAAATTATATAATGGCGTTTGAGCGAAAGAAAATGAATGAATACTTTTTTTATATATAGTGTGGAACGAGACAGTGTTTGATGGATTAAGAATGTCACAAAAGGTTTAATCAACGTTACAAATAAAAGTACGAACTATAGACTCGGATAGTTGAAAATTCTGTCGGGGTAAAAAGATAACAGTTTATAAAGCTCGCTAAAAAGTCTTTCAACCCTCTTAGACTCTATCTCGCTTTACAAAGTATATAAATTTAGCCAAACATTGATTTCAAAGGGGAATAAAGTTTTTATCGAAAAGTAAAAGAAGCGCAACTAACTAGCGGCATTCCTCCCGCGAGCTCGCCGAGCGCAACGATTGATATAGGACAAAAAAGAAAAAGACTTAGCACTGGCTTTACACGAGACTACAGTGCTGCCCACATGAGTCTCGGTATCGAGGCAGGCTACATTCCGAGAATTCCGCGATGCTAGGCAGACGCGTATACACCAGCGGTTTAAGGTCGCACACTCCAGCTGAGCGAGAATATTCTCGCGGGGACGAGCCAAGCTCGATTGCGCGAGGGGTAAAGTGCGAATTTTAATTTTGCGATTAAACCTCGTCTCCCTTCCACTTCTCGAACGAATGCGCGGCGTGTAGCGATCGTTAGCAGACATTTTGCTTCGTTACTTGGTAATAAGGAAAAGCGTGTCGGGTGTCGGGCTGGAAAACAAGCCAAGTGTGGATAAGTTTATTTGTGCCGCGAGATGGAAATTTCGAGGGAATAATTTGATTATATCTTGAAATTATTAATATCGACTTTTTAGGGACGTTTATGGGAAGGGTTAGAAATTTGACGCTGTTTTATCACGGAGGCTATATCTTCGAGCTGTCAGTTTTGTCTTTTTGACAATTAAAATAATGAAAAATATTTCTCTTTTTTATTACATTATGATGACGTTTTTTTCAAGAATTTAACAAATATAATACATGTTTTTATAATAAAGGATGTGTTGTTGTCCTATTTACGTCGCTCGTTGAATTTAATCCGCTACGAAAAAAAAAGCTATGAGTTTGATATGAAAGCGTTACATCTTCATAAGCTCAGCTTTATTCAAGGATTTTCGAGAGAAAAGGGATCATACGTGTTGGCTTGGATTTTAGAAACTTTTTTAAAATTATTATTTTGCTAATTATCAAGTCCACGCACTCAGCTACCAAATTTTGTCTCTTTGGAAAAAAATTTCTTAATAAAATATTGATGTTTGATTTAGGACACATATCGAAATTACAGGACAAAAATGATACTCGACGCTTTTTCATTCCAACATTTACTTAGCGTCGAAAGTGTCGTGTCATTAAACAAAAAAAAGCTCGGAAAACAAATTGTGCCTTCACTCGTGACCTTTGATCGGTCAAGATTAAAATGCCCGCTTGCTGTGTTCAAGTTTAACGTTCAAATAATGTACGAGTCGCGGCGACGTAATTAAAACCCGCATTAAAAATGCATAAAATTTCCCGATGGAAAACGGATAAAGATAACACACGTATAGCTTTTCCGAACTAAACCGGGAAGAAAAGGTATACGTGACTAGATGTAGAAGCAAAGATAAACAATATCCACGAGAGCAAGGCATTTCCTTTTATTTTTCGTTCGTAAATCATTCATTACAGGCCAAAAACGTCACGCGCAAAACTTTGGGCCACGAGCAAGTTTAATAACGCAAACTTTCCTTTGCAGGTCGACGAGCAGACGGTAAGTTCCCGAGAGCTTAAAAGCGTCCGGTGAGAGCTCTCGCGTCCGACCGCGCACCGGGTGGCGGGCCGGCGACGAGACTCTGCCTTAATGAAGAGAAAAAGAGAGATAGCTTTTTAATCGTTGTAAACTTCGATTACTGATTAAAAGGTTAGCGTATCATCCGTGTGTGCGTGCGTGTGCGTGTGCAACTAGCGAAGTAGTTTAATTGCAGAGTTCTGATATACTTCGAACTCTCTATCTCGACAATACCCTCTCCCCCGCCCCACCTGTTTTTCTTAGATGTATTTTTAGTACAGTAGTAATTATGTAGCTGTTGGAAATAAGTATTGACGTGTTTGTGTTGATTTAATATATAGATATATATGAATATATACCTGCGTAATCCCAAGATATTTATTCTCTCTTTTTAACGCTTATAATTTTAGCAGAAACTTACAAAGATAGCACAGCGACGATTTTTTGTAAATAAGCCGTACCTACATATTGCCTCTTTATTTTGGCGTATCTAATAATATTGAGATGGCAGGGTAAAATGTTGATCCTCAATTCCTTCGACTTTGAAACCTTATAAAAAAAATCTTAAACCACCAATAAATTACTTTTTCCCTCTCTTATATTTTTGTTTCGAACCGAAACGAAACGAGAGCTCGTAAAAGCATCGTCATTGAAAGAAAAAAACAGGTCTCCCCGCGCGACTCCAAGCGGATATTCGCATAAACATCGCCTACATAGAGGAAATCTTCGCATCGGCCGAATCTTCCCCCTGACGCCAGAGTCCATTCAAGAAATTCCGACCCCAGCCGGCACATCCGGAGAAACACCGTCAGAAGAGAGCGTCGGCTCGGGCGCGCGCGCGCGCGCTGCGGCCGAAAATCGAATCTTCGCCCCCCCCGAAATAATAAAAGCGCGACGCGCGCGCGGTCCGGGCGCGCGCGTGACGTCAGACGACCCTGAGCCGGCCGCTGCTACTATTTCTAGCCGGCGTCGTCGCCGTGCGTATAACGCCTCTCGCAGCTTTGTCGCGCGCGTGTCTCCCGCGCAGTGAGAACGGAAAAGTCCCACACACACAGACACGCGGATACAAATACGCCTCGGTCAGTCGCCTTTTTTTCCGGAGCTTTTCAGTTTCGTCTCTTTGCTTGGCGAATTTTGCGCCTCTCACTTTCCAGCAGGCGGGGCTGCTTTCACGGGCGCTTGGATTTCTGAAAACAAACGCGCTTCTTTATTATCGTAAATTCAATTCCCCCGCGCCGGCCTCTGCTCTTTCTGGCTCACCTTTTATTTTTGCCGTTCGCCCAAGTACAAAGGCTCGCTCTGATACGCTTATAACGCGAGAATGCTCTTTTCCCCTGCTTACGGGACTGCATTATTTCGTTTTCCGTCCTTTGTTGTAGTCCGATTCATATTTTCTTATTAAACGACGCTCATTGATTAAAAATTCATTTTTGGAAACATTTTGCTTGTGTTTGTTTATTTTTATTAACGGTCCGGAAGAAATAACAAACAAATTACGCGTTCGGCAATTTTGTTTTTACAAATTTTATCCTACGTCAATTTAACCATCAAATCCGACAAACACACTGAATTAATAATAATTCTAAAAATAAAATTTGTAAATATAACCTTTATAATGACGTTTGCACCGCGCATTATTTACTAAGAATTATTATCTCGATTTATTGATAATGTATTATTTACGAAAAGAGGGAAAAAAACGATGACGCACGTAGGACCTTAGCTGCCCCTTGAATTTACCGTATACGCACGTTTTAACACTTGCCTCGTATTTAGAGACGGAAAAAGTCATTCCGCGTTATAATCACAAAATTCATCAATATTCCGGCCAAACAAATACATACGATCGACCAAAAATAAATGCCGATTTTCCCCCCAATCTATTATTCTCGATTACGATTTGAGAGCAAAGCAGATTGCCAAAACGTAGCTCCCCTCCACATCGGCGCACCATCTAAATTCACGCGGAGATTGTAATACACTTGAAACATTTAGTCATCGATATATGTCGAGCAGCTTCTCTCACTTAAATATCCTTCTGCCTTTTTATTTTTATTCCGCGCGAAAAAAAAACGTCCATTTCTCCGGGGAAATTCCAACGGAGAGCATAAAAAGTTGATTAATTGTACTCGAAAGAATATATCCCACATGTGTGCGTCGAGAGGCTCTCCGGATATCTAGTTTCGCGCGAGGAGGTAAATTCTTACCTACATTATTTAATCAACTTCCGCGAGCGCGCGCTCGTCAAAAAATTTCCCCACGGGTTATCTCCGGTTTGAAATTATTTAAATTTTATGAATCTTTGAATTGTTTATTTATAGCTCGTTTGCTATACGGCTGGTATATCCATCGCAAAAATGTATATACAGATTTTCCAGGTTGGTATATCATCGTGTAATGCATCATCAGAGGGTAACGAGGTAACCGTACGATTTTTACGTGAAAGCTATATAGACCACCTTGCAAAAAGGTAGATACCCGAGCAATATTTGTCCCATTAGATTTCCAGTCGCTTTGATCCCCTTTTTTAGAAATGTGCGCCCTAGAGGGAAAAAGGCCAGCAAAACCCACTCTCTAGCCCCCCAGTTCCTCCTCAATTTTTCATTTAATTAATCCAGCATCGAACGAAGTAAAAAAGGAAAGCCACGCCGAGAGCTTCTCGAGGAGTAAAAGCGCCTTCTTTCTTTCCGGCGCACGACTCGTCGGAAGGAAGGAAGAAAAAACGACGCGCAGGAAACGATCACAATTAGCCCCCCGGGGCGGGGGGGGGGTAGAGAAAGGGAGAAGAGCGTCGGTGGCGCCGCATCCGCGGATACAGTCCGCGTTGATTGGCCGATAATTGTATTTCTAGGCGCCAGAGGCTTCGGGGCTTGCGGCCGAGATAGATCCCGGCGTTGCTGCTCTCAACCCCTCCCTCCTCGTTTCGAGGGACCCCGGCCACTATTGCGGCCTTGCCCATATCGATCGGTCATCTCGTCTCTCTTTTTTTTCTTCTTTTTCGATAAGCATCCGCCTCGGGGGCCGTGACTCGCGAAAGATTTCCGAGTGCAGCTTGCTCTCTCTCTCTGTTCGTCCGAAATAACGCGAGCGGCTGCTCAAAAACGCGACTATCGAAAATCAATTAGCGCTAAAAGCTTTCGCTCTATGACGGAACACGATCTATATGGGGCGGCGCGTCTAGTCTTGGGAGATCCGCTCGGCTCCGTACTGACGCGCGATCGCAATTCGTTTCGATTAATTTATTATCCATCGGCGCGTCTCGGCCACTGGGGAATACCAGTCGGACGATTAATGTGACAGGCGCGCGGTAGCAAGGTGAGGGGAGGGGGTTGAGCATGAGTTTGGCGCTCTAGGCGATGACGTCGTAAAGACAAGGGCGCTGAGTGGCTTGATCTGTACGCTTTATTTCCGTGGGTTGTGTATGCCGCAAAATTAATTTATTGAATTTGTTTGCTTCGTTTTCAAGACAGTTGAACGCAGTGGATTATTGAAAACATTTTTTTGTTTTCAAAATGCGGTCAAGCTTGTATTTTTTTTAAAAACTAGATCGAATAATAACGCACATCAAGTTGCATTCGTGTTTATTCGTGAATTATCATGAAAGTTGGGTTCCACTAGTAATTTAAGATCAAGTTGTCTATTTATAATATCGACTTTAGTACACGTCGTGATTTCTTCTAGCTCACGGATCTTTTATTCGAGATGAATAAATCCTTATCATTTGCATTTTGATATATTCTGAAATGTTTCGTGAATTAAGTCTTATGGATATATCAAGTGACGGCATTTTCGTTGTCACTTTGATGTGTTTTCAATTTATATTTTCATCTTGCATGCATCTTTACGGCAGCGTTTGCTTTTATTTTCGAATCGGAAATGACGTATTTTTAAGACGCGCCTTGTATAAATAAAGTTTCAAAAGTATTACGTTTATTGTTTACTTCGTGAATTATTCACGAAACATACGCTGTTACAACGTCGTTATATTTTGTTTTGTTTTATTTAGTTATATCAGAATACTTTCTCGTCAAGAAAGCTTTTAGTTTCTGAAGTCTATAGTTCAATTCGACGTTTCTTAGCTTGAAAACAATACGATTCTATGTCATTTGTTGTTTTACCCTCGTCACGTACATCTACCATTGTACTTCCACTGTAGTAACGGTTGACGAGAAGTTTTTGCAAAACTAATATGTAAACAAATAACAAATTAAATAAGCAGATTATCAAAAAATACTAGGGATTCTGTTTTTATATTTATACCTCTTTTTCTATTTTATCAATGAAAAAATGTTTTTATTTTTTCAATATTTTTTACTTCCTTTATTGGCCCTTACAGCGAAACAATGGAGAAAATTAAACGTACGTCATTTGTACAGCCATCGCGGAAATAATTAGATTTGCTCTAGTGCTCGTTTACTCGGGTCACGGCGGGCTTGTAATTTCGGTGTATTTAATGTTTAGATAAGAAATCATCAGAGCGACATTCGGTATTAGTACGAGCTGTAACGCAAACGTTCAACCTTCTATCTCTTTCTCATCGACCGCTAATGAAAATTGAATTTCGTAACGCGAACGGCAATGGAATTGTTTCGGAATTTTTTCAATTTCAATAGCAAAATGAATGCAAAAAGAAATATTAAAATTTTTAAACGAATCATCAAATTTATCGTGGCGGAAATATTTATGACGTTGGTTGAAAACGAGAGAAAAAAAATTTATCCGCTAAAAATTAATTATTTATTATTTATAACTTGATCAATCAGTTTTAAACAAAGGCTCGAGTGAGAGAAAAATGAAAAAAAAAACCTCCACCGTGACAATGCGCGAAACACATTGCCGTGACCAGGATTCGAACCTGGGTTACTACGGCCACAACGTAGGGTCCTAACCACTAGACGATCACGGCTATCGGAGGACTTGGAAACAGACGCGTTAGCGTCGTATATAGATCTGGAAAGCGCTCGACTTACTCACTCGAGCGTGAAAGTGCTTAGACAAGTATTTTTGTGCATAAACGGGGCCTCCATGCCTTTCTACCGCTTATCAATTTTACACGTATACCGATTCAGTAATAAGCAGATTGTCGGTAAGGTAGGTCGCGCGCTCGGAAACGAATACTGGCGGCGTAACAATTCAAATAGGTATATTTTCGTTTTTTTTTCAAATTGAAAAATAAGATATCACAAATAAATTAAATTATTATTATAAAATTATTTAGCAAATTTATATTTGATTTGTAAGATTAGAATCATCGACTTGCAACTACAAAAATCAAATTCTGCTTGATAAGCAGATAACAATGTATTGCGAAAAAAATTGATACACATTTTTATCAATTGTGTAATTAAACATTAAAAACTTTTTAAATATTGTTTATTACACAAAACGATAAAAAAAACGAAGTTTTGAACAATTTCATATTTTATGTTTCAGGTAAGTGTGTGCAATATGTTCGTATTCGGTCACGGTAGAACCATAAGTAATTACTCGGCAGCAGTAGGTAATTATCTATTAAATTTAAAACGAGCTGCAAAGCCCATTTAATTACCAAACTTGTACGCACGAAAAAAAACGAAATAACACTCGAAACTCGACGCTTTGCGGCCGTGCATAAAATTACTCTCCGCGAGTCGCCGAAGAGAAATCCTCTGTTTAAAAGAGCGCGTTTCTGAGAACAAAGCCACCAGCTACGACCCTCGACCAGCTTTAATTTCGGCATATAAAATAATGTCCATTTGAAATGTTCGCTCTCTCTATCAATTAATTTCCGCGATAAATGCAGAAAAAATTACGAGAATTAAAAAAAAAAGTGTTTCCCTCACATTTTTATTCCGTCGGCCATACAGTTTCCAAGATACTCGGTAAAAATAAAGCGAGCGTGCCTAGCCAGCCAGCCGGGCGCCATGGGCGAGCTCGTGGAATGTGCATCCTTCTCGCGGCTGTCCTAGATCGAGCCGCAGACCCGGCTAAGCTTATAGAGGCGCCCCAAGGGTAAAAAGGATGCGCAAAAAGGGGGTCAAGGAACATTCGGGAAGAGTGATCGAGTCAACGAGTATAGGTTCGATTACAGGCTCGACTCTCGATGACAAGCCAGCGTTTGTTTTGCCATGCTCTTCCTGTTATACTCCCGTCTGGCGCACGTGTGCGGCGCTATGTAACGCGTCAATCGCGGATGTATAGTGGGATATTCATGGGACTTGGCTAAGGCTGGCTTGTCTGTGATCTCGGCATGATGGCTCTGGCTTTGAAATTACTATGTTTGACAGCTGCGCGCGCGTGTGGAAATTACCCCTGCGTGCGCGTAGGGAGTCGTAAGGATTTTAGGAAAACATGGTTTGGAGTGAGAGCACAACGCTATACGGTTGACCAAATGCAATAAATTAATCAGAGGACGTTGGATTGCTGCCCGGCTAATGTGATATTATTTAGGGAAGATCATTGTTTGGGTTGATCAACAAGGAAAATTTATTTATGAAATTTTAATTACGTTAATTATTGCTACAATTTTATCCGCGTAATTCGCATAACAAATGCTTCAATTAGAGGTTTTTAGCTTCTTTGCTTTTGTCTCGATACCATCGCTTTGATTTCTTTTCAAATCGCTTTGCCTCGCATATCTCGACACAGAGATTACCCAAGATTTAGTTAACTATCTTTTCGTTTCCACGATAACGTCGTGACGGCGATGATGCAAACAAAAGTTAACGTTGGTTCTAGCTCCACTTTGGTCCATTTTGCAAGCTTTGAAATTAACTTTGTTACGAGCGTCTTGGAAGTAGAAAGGTTTTCAGTAACCTGGCTTATAGCAAACTGAATTTCGTTGAAAATGAACAACGATACAATATGTTTCTCGTTATTTGGGGTCGTATCGAATAAAGCTAAAAAAATTTAATAACTTGTTTTTCAAAGGTTCTCTTTTTTTCTTTAGTCATCGAGAGTCCTTTTATTGTCGAAAGATATTAAGGATAAAATTTAGAAAAAAAATTTCAATTTAAGCGCTGCTTTGTGTAAAAAAAAATCAAAGGAGATTAATTAAGGCTGTTGAGCTAAACAATATTAAAATTGAGTTTGCTAAATAATAAATTCAGCAAAGCGTGTATCAACAGCCATTTTATGAAACATTTTGCGTTAAAAAAATTAAACTCTAAGGTTTTGCTTTTCAGACTTTGAACAAAATTTTTCATTTAAAATACGTCAAAATAACAAGGAACAATTGCGTTTTTAATTTTTATTCACTTTTTTTCTTTGAAACGCATACTATATATTTTCAAAACTTCCTTTTGTAATTCACACAAAATTCGTACGCTATACCGTTATCCCCGAAATTAAATTAATCTCGTCAAGTTACATTTTCTCGAAATATCTTCCTTTGTGAAACAACATCTTAACGCGGATAAATTATTAAACTTGTGTACCATAATAATATTCCCACGGAATATGCGGAAAACAACGTGAAATAGAGCACAATTTAGTGAGATATCCATTTTGACGACGTTACACTCGCATTATTTAATACTTCAAAATCTCATGGTTAAACGTATTCCGTCTAAGCAAAAGGAAACTTCTTTTTTCCCGAGCTTGTCGAGATTTACTTCAAGAGGAATCATTTCATAACTCGGGCTTAAACACCTTGGACACTTTACGTGCGGTAACAGCGGCATCAACAAGCAGAGAACACAGCTCGTCGTCGTCGTTGTCCCACCCAGCTATCGCGCCTTAACTTCTCATCTTCCTCAATTCCACGGGGCATTTCGACGTGGCCTTTTCCCCTTTACAGCCCTTCATTCTTGGCTTTATTTTCAGCATTTCTCTTCCCCCCACATCGCACGATACGGGATTCCCTTAGCCGCGAGATTTCGTATACCCAGGAAATCTTGTTTTTTTTCCTTGTTGTTTCGTTGACCGAGGCTTGTGAGAGCGAGATGAAGGCGTTTTTTCCGGGCGAACGTATTTTTCTCGTCGATAGTATAGCACACGCTCGGCTATCTTGTTAAAGTAGCCACTGGGGCAAGTCTCTCTCTCTCTCTCTCTCTCGGGCTTTACGCGAAAAGTCGAGCAATGGGATTGCCGCGGCGACGCTCTGTCTATAAAATTTCATGGCAAGCTTCCAGCGATTCCGCTCGATGCGTTTCGGCTGTGCGCGAAGTAGAGCGCGACTCTCTCGCGAGAGAGAAAGCCTCTCGCGAACGCTTTCTTTTTACGGCGGGCCTTCTTAGCTACGCTCGAAAAGCGACGCGGATCAACGTTAGACGCCCGGAGAGCTCGTAGCTTTTAGGAGAAAAAACAGTCCTCTTTTTTTTTAATATTTTGCCAAAATGCATACGCATACGCGTGTGTTTGCATTTGGAACGATTCGAAAAATAAAAATATTGCTCTGCTTTGTTATTTTCCACTGCGCGCTTTCTCGGTCCATACAAATTTCAAGCGGGAATTCGCGCATCTCGAAAATTGTACTTTTCATTCCTACACTCGTCTGCGAGCATTTAAAATGCTATTCGCCGTAGTTCCTACTTTTTTTTACTTTCGACATTATTATTGAACTTTTATAGGCAGTAAGAAAACGCGTACCTTTTTTTCTTCTTCAGCTCTTATCCGAATGCGCATGCGAGTCTTTGCGCACACACACAGCTCACGCGGACGAGCAGCCATTATAGACAAGCTTGCGTTTACGTTCTATACACCGCAGGGCGTCTTTGTTCATTGGAAATAGAATTTCCAGCAATGAACAAGCATCGATCGCCTGGCTTCAGTAGTGCTAGTGCATTGTACCGGGGGTGCATCACTTTTAATGTTGCTTTTCGATAAGCTTTTTACATTTCGTCATATTAAAGAAGCGTTTCGTCGAGAACAATTATTATTGCGCATGGTAATTGAAATTTTGTAAGGATTGAATCTTAAGATTAAAGCTTTGCTCCTTTGTTTGTTGAGAAGATGGAAGAAAAATTTGTTTTTTGACCAAAGAAAATTTTAATTAAAAGTCCTGTGATCTATTTTCCCTAATGGTTTTATAATAACAGGAAAAATTCTCTCTTGTTAAACGTAGGACGGTCTTTACTGGAAAAAATCATTAATTTTATAAGAATTTTTAAATTATGAAAGTTCGCAGCCGTATACCTCGTGTACATCTTAATTATTGATTCTCTTCGCGTATTATTTATAAAACGTTATTTTTATAAGAGAAACAGAAAGGTGTGTAACATCGTTGAACGTAAAAAATTTCTCACGCTTTATCGAAGTAAATTTCGAAGGTCTCAAAACATTATAGATTATACTTTAAATAATTAACGAACTTATTTCCACGGAACGAACACCAAAATGCCCCTCGACCCAAGCTCAGCGACACTTCTGAACATTCAATCAGGTTGTGCCGACACCAGTGCGCGTGAGCCTCAAAATTGCATGGAATCGCTATAGCATCAGGCCCATTAGCCATTCGCGTTTGTAAAATTAGCAATTCAGGAAGGGGGCGGAGATGATCACCCCCCCTCCTACTCTCTCTCTCTCTCTCCTTGTAAATGCAAAGCAGACGCGCGCGCAGGCTGTTTAAAAGTACGGCTCTGGCGTGAATCGCAAGAATCGGGGAGCCGAACGCGTTGTCCGAACGAGATTGCGCCGGAGTGATTGTGTCGCTGTGTGTAGCGGCCCCGGGGTCGTTATAGGCCGTCCTCAGGCTGTACCTCAGGGAGACTCGGAAGAGAGGGTAGATCGCTGGGGACGATTAGCCCGGGAGTAACTGGGTCTCCAGGTTTTTTCTTCTTCCCGAGTACAGCGGACAGTTTTGGAGCCAAGATTGATCGATAGACTTTGCTCGGCCGCGTTTATTATCTCTCCCTGTAGGGCCACTGTGGGAGGATAATCGAGGCTGTACGATATTGGGGGATAATTAATTTTTAACGATGTATCGGGGATGAATTTGTCGTTCGCATGATTCGCGCGATAAATACGGGTGAATTAAACGCACACCCGACAAATATTTAAAGCCGAGCCCATTACAAAAACGACATTGTGCAACTTGAGAGTTCCGTTTCGATTTATCCGTTTGAAAAGTCGGAGACTCGCGCCAATTTAAAGTTAATTCAACGGGGGGTTCGGAGGAGCTCTTTCGTACTACGAACGTCAACACCACTTCAACAACTTTTACTCCCGGCATTTATCCCTGCAGTATTTGTATGTGTGCGCGCGCGTTTTTTTATTTCCCCTTTTACAAGCGTACTTTGACGTTTAATTGGTTTTGAATTGAAAGGTAAACAAATTAAATTTCCGACTTTTGGTTCCGCAGTTTTCCTGTTACTTTGCGATCGTTTGTTAGCGTTTCTGTTTAGCGTTAATTTTTTTTTATTTAATTTCGATTAGCTGAAAAATCAGTAGATGACTGTAATATAGAGGCGCTTATATAGAGATAGTCGAGATGAAGCGAGGGAAATCAATCGATCGTTGGATATCAACGGATAGGACAAGCTTTTAATGGACGTCGCCTGTATATATTTTTAATGGACCGACGAAGAGAGAGCGAATAGGGCGGGGATTTCGCGGATGCTCGAGCCGGGTCAAACCGAGTGTCAGGCGGGCGTTTTCGAGCTGATCACAAGTTTAATTAATTGCACGAAATGCGTTGAGCTTTATCCTAAGCTCTCATAATTGATAAATTGCGAACGTAATTAACGACGGCTCGTGACATCTCATTAATTTTTTACATCAGACGAACGGCCGTTATGTTTATTATCTGCCCTGCGCAGGCAGGACGTTAAATCAAAGGGAATATCTTTGTTCGAAAACACACAGATGGATGTTGAACGTCGTCGTTTCAAACCTTTTGACTCGTTTTATTATCTAATGATTCGAAACAAACTTCATTCTCGGGAAATCTGCATTATTTCGAAAATGATAGTAGATAAAATAGGTCAGCGGAGACGTAGAGGTGAAAAACGGAATTGACAATCCACGGAAATACGCGCAAATTGTTTTCGCGAAATTTTTTCGCGAGAACAGCCGGAGAAACATTTTTCTCGCTTGTTTCATCAAAATGTCAGTCTTAAAGAAGGTTCGAAGGGCGCTAACGACTGACTGAAGTTGGTGTAAAACAGGTGCGCGGGACATAACGAATAATGTGTCGTGGACTCGATCGATAATTTCGGTTCGTTTTAAGCACGGGAATCTCGGGCTACAGTCTGGTAGTAGCGCGACAGGCGAGAAAAACAGGGCGTCGTTTGCTGCACCTGCGGCTTTCGCGTTGTTTCGCTACCAAACTGACGAGTTTTGTAACTTTTCGCCAGTCGCTACTTTTCATCTCCGTTTGCAAGGCATTAGCGAGCTTTTCGGTTTATTTTTCGGGAAAAGCGGGGAAAATTAGTGCGCGACGCGCGAAACAAGAAACGCGAAATTTTGGCTGTTTCAAAATAGATTTATTACAAAGCGTCCATATCTACTTCGTTATAATGGAATACTCTCTCTTTATGAAATTCATATTAATTAAATGCCACTCACTTTCGGGACAGCGGAATGCTTTCAAAAAATTAAATAAAAAAAATCGGCCTTTAAATAACGGTTATTGTTCGCAAATTTTATACCGGAATTTATGAAATTGAAATTGATTTACGTGAAAAATAAAATAATGTAGCTCGGATCGATAGAGCGAGCTACATTTTTTTTTTCAAAAGCGCTCAAGCGATTTTTCGGTACGGCCAATTGTTTGCTCGTGTTAAAAATCAACTATACTTCAAAACTAATTTAATAAACATCCTTTTCACTGAAAAATAATACAGCGTAATTAATAAAGAGCGCAATTACCATAACGCTTTGGCAAGGCAAACAGTTTTTTTCAGCTCATTGCCTAGTTGGCACGTCTTTAAAATACCCGAGAGAAAGCTCGAGGCTCGCGTCCAGAACCAATAAGGGAACGAGGAAAACGCGCTTGACATTCAAATGTAAGTTTCGTCGGGTGGCAATTACGCGGAGCCGGTAGTGCGCTCGAGCTTTTTCTCTCTCTCAAAAATGCGTTCTTGGAAGGGGGGGGGGGGGCAACAGCACAAGTGCCCTGGGCGCGATTTTCTCAGTCCAGGCGCGCGCACCTGTTCTCTTTCGCTTCGTCTTTTTCCTCTCCGCTGCAGCTTCGGATTGCTTCATTCGCGCAAATTGCTTTTTCTCGTCCCCGGCGTTTGAGCTACTGCGCTAGTTTCTCCTCGACGTGGAAAAAGGGCGAAAGTTCGCTCCCTTCCCCCCCTGCATTATGGAAATTATTGTTGCTCTCCGTTTTGCGAACGTTCCACTTTTACGTGCATCCCTTTTTGTATTATTCAAACTTTCGCGTTGAAGCCATAGGTGGTGGCAGCGTCAAAATTTAAATTTCCTGTACCCGGCGTTCGAAAGTAATTTTTTAAAAAAATTTTTAATATAACTGCGTTAGCAACAAATTAATCGCTCCGTAAACAGTTCGAAATCACGGGCGAACTACCAATCTCCGCGAAGAACTCGCTAAATTTTTAAGCATCCGAATTACGCACTTCGGAAAAAAGTTAACCCGACCTGCAGGCTCGACAAAAAAACTTGGCTAGTTTTTTAGCCGCTGTCGCTTAAGCGCCTTCCTCGCCCATTGCAATTTCTATTTCCGTCAAGTCGATGCTTCTTGAACGTGTAACAAACTACCCTCCCGTAGTGTCGCAACTGCTCTTTTTACACCAGGCGTCCTACTCCTTTTTTATTCACTTAGGAACAAAAATAAAAAAAAAAATTCGCTCGAGTCAGGTTCTTACTTGGTCCTCTTTACCTCTCTTCTTCTTCGTTGCTGCTGCGCACAGATCTCGAAGGGGAAATTGATCGCATGACACCGGTGAGTGAGCTCGGGTTTAATGTTTCGTCGCCAATGGCTCCTTGTTGGCGCTCCAATGAAGCCTGGCAAGATAGAGAAAATGTTGATTGAATGTCGCTGTTAAAAGAAGACAGAAGTTATGGACATATGAATAAATTTATAAGTTATTTCAACTGATTATTATATTTTTGACAGAATAACTTATCGATCGGTAAAAATGATTTTCCCTTTGCTCTTTATTACACAATCGAAAGGCTAAAAATGAGTAAGTTATATAAGCCGAAATTTCCATTACTCTGCTAAATCCTCTTACAACAAAGAACGCGTTATCAGCTCGAATACATCATTCAGCGCGTACGGGACGCGAAGGTGCAAAGTAAAGGATCCCAACGAACAAAGCCGGCCCGCTTTCTACAAGGAGCAGCAGCGCCGTAGAAAGGTCGAAAGGGGGTAAGGAGAAAAAAAGAGCATTGGAGAGTCGGACTGAAAGCACGACCAAGTCAAAGCAAAAGTGGAGAAAGATAGAAGCGAGGAAAGTATGAAAGAAGCAAAAAAAAAATAAAAGGGGTGAACCGGAGTGGAGCTATTGCGCCCATACCCGGGCTTCTCTCTCTCTTTTTTTTTCCTTACACTCCCAAGTTCAATGGAAGGAAGAAAAAAGAAGAGAACCCGTCGGGAATACGTTGCTCGCGAAATCCCCAAGGGTGAAGGCGCGGACGATGAGAGCGCGAAACGGCGTATCTCCGAGTGCCCAGCATTTTGCAAGTGTGCGGAAACGCCAATCGATGATACGATCGCTTAGCCGCGAGCGCTCACGTTACCTTCGCTCCCTAATGCTGCGCCTTGTATTTTTCTTTTCGGCTTATTCTCCTCGAGACTTTTCCCCTCGAAAGTTTTCGCGCTGCTGCTGCTTGGAAGCCTCGAAGTTTCTCGGGATGCCGGTAATTAAATTTGTTTTGTTGAGAAGTTATGGGATTTTTAAACTCTATCTCTCTCCCGTGCGTATAGGCGCACACACAGTCGCTAACGCGCTCGGACAAAGCTTTATTACTAGTAGGATTGAAAGGGGGAAAAACAGAAAAGAAGATTTTTATTAAGGTCAAATTAGTTTTTAAATAACTGCTACGATTTCAAGGGGGGTTAGTTCCGAAGCTCTTTAAATGTGAAATTGAAACTTTTATTGAACCGAGCTTTCGCGAGATTAAATTAAAAAAATGGTCTTATGGCACAGAAATTTAATGTTCTTCTTCTACGAAGTATTTCTTTCTCTAGAAATTTTTCGTTTCATATAGCCATGGAAGAATAGAAAATATTTCTCGCAACAACATTTTTACGAAAACATCCACACGTTGCAGTAACACGATAATTTGCATACGCAACGAGGACATGGCGTTTTTCCGATCGCGTTGGGATTTTTTTAACGAACCCTGGGAAAAAAAAGAAACGGCGCGTTCCTTTTCCTTTTTCTCCCCGGGAAATTCCAGGCTACGTCGTGCTTTATTGGATTTATTACTATTTGCCACTGATGCCGGCGTCTTTATTTGATTCCTCGTCGTCTTTTATCGGATCGTCCGCCTTCGACTTTTCAACCGAGATGTTTGATGTAACGCTAGCAGGCAAAGTTTCTTTACTCATTTCTCATGAGATTTTTCTGATTAAAGGAGAAGCCTTGGCAACTCAATAACCGTACATATTGTTACAATTTTTCCTAAAATGATAAAACAGCTGGTTTTTGAAATATTTAAATGAATAAAAAAAAAAATGAAATTTCAGTCCAACAGATTTGTATAGGGTCTGAAATATTTCGTTTCGAGTCGCCTCGTCAACCGAATAAAATATTTATAGAATTCGTTTTACGAGAGAAACAGTCGTTAAAACAAAAATTCTTTAACCTTATCAAAAAACAGCAGCTGGATAGGAAATCATAAAATTCTGAAAAGCACAAGCTTTTTATTTAACAAAAGAACATTCGATGGAACATCTCAAATTTCTGTTGTTTCCACAATGTTACGCTGCAAACTGCAAACTAAAAAACTCCACATTGAAAAAAAAAGATACTCGTGTATTACAAAATCCACAGTCTCGAATGATTAGTGACTTCCTCGCTACACGACAACAACAAAAAAATGCCATCGCCCCACAAAGTTACGTAAAAAAACCTGAAATTTCTTTCGCGATATACTCAGTCATGTAAATAGATGATTTACGAGCGCTCAGCTATATGAAAATACATGCAACGCGCGTAAACAGGGCCTCAAAATACCGAGAGAGAGAGAGAAAAAAACAGGATAGAGAGCAGCAGTCGATCGAAGCAGCAGCGTTCAAAAAAGTATCATTGCGGCGCTGGCAAATATCATGAGCAATGCATCAGGCAGGGGACAGGGGGGATCTCCTGAAAAGAAGCGCCCGAGGCGTAGCAGCGAGAGAAAAAGAGATAGAGCGAATCGGTGTGCTTCGTGGCGAGTCTCTCGGTGCCATTCAGAAATGAAAATTCCAGGCCGCTTGGCCGCGTCCTCTTTTTCCGCGCGCGTCCTCGGCACCGTGGATTCTGTTTGTCGACGCTCATCCCCCCCCCCTCAGTGCTTCGCTTCGAGTGCGCGTCTCTCGAATTTTTTATGAACGCGCCCAAGACTGATATGCTCGATGTTTTTTTTTCTTTTTTTTTCCTCCACGCAGCTAGCGTTTCTTTTTTTCTCATTTCTTCTACATCTTTCTTTCTCGTTAAGGTTGAAAGCTCGGCGAGGCTCGGCAATTATTAGTCGACCGGAGTAAAGCGTTTCTAGAACGTTTTATGAGGATGAATCAACAAGTGAGAGAGCCGACACCGGCGAAATTTGAATGATAATATGGCATATTGAGAATACGCGATCAATAAGCTCTCGAGTATCTCGTATAATATTTAAATGGTCGTAGGGTAATACTTTACTGGTGAATTTGTTCGACGGATTCTTGTACGTGTGTGTGTGTTTTCTTTTGGAAAATGACAAAGTCAAGCAAACGCGATCAATAACGAAATATAGAAGGTTACAGACTTGTTCGGTGTTCGGCTTATATAAGACCCAGCTGGCGCCGCCGACAATGAACTATCTGGTGAACTGTCCGTGTATATTTTCGAGGAACGACGAGAAAGAGAGGGAAAGCTCGCTGTATATAAAATGTGGCCCCGAGATCCTTGGATGTAATTATTGTCGGAAGCGCAGGGTGCGCGCAGGCTCTCTTTTCTTCTCTCTTTCTCCCCCCCCCCTCGGGGGGGGGGGTCGCGCAGTATAACGCTGGGGGGTAAAGGAGAGCGAGCTCGCTTCCCTGCAATTAACGTTTCCGAGGTCGCGAGAAAGAGCAGAGGGGGAAGGAAGAGGAAAAAAGGCCCGGCACTTTGCGCCCTGGCCGCCGTTTTAAACGCACCGAGAGACTTTAAGACCACCCCCCTCAGCGTTCCTCCCCGTTAATTAGCGCCCACCCTCGGTGTAGTCCAATTAACGATCCTGGACGTTCATTTCTCTTCTTTCTTCTCTTCCCTATTCTCCTCCTTTTTTTCCTTTCTTTTTTATTCTAAAGTCTCGTCCCGTGTCCGGCTGGCACATTTCGCTTAAGAAGCGGTAGAATCAGCGCGGCTTACGCGCGGATTAACCGACTCGCGCGGACTGAAATCTGCGCGATGAGGTGGTAGGCGATTATGCCGGGAGGGCCCATTTATAATTTTTCTAGAACGACTCCTCGCGTCTTTCCGCCGGTTACATAAAAGCTAACTCAAAAAGAGCAAGAATAACGTACAGACGTGTGTTAATCACAGTTCGAAGTGTGCTTGCTTTGACCTTTGACAAATTTAATTCACGCTAAACGCTAAATTACCGAATTTTCCAACAAACTTATTTAATTTGAAAATAATATTAGATCCGCAGCTATTTAAAATTTTATTGCTATTTTTTGGGGGCACTATTCTCGCGGTAATTTAGCGTCGGACCGAGTTCCCGAATAATTTCTCAAAACTCGAGAGCTCATCATCATTTATGAAAAACCAGGGGCAGCTTGGCTTATGGCGTTGCCCCTCTTTCCGCGTTATACGCTGGGGCAGCTTCTTGCCCAGCCATTAAAATATAAAATGCCGAGTAAGCCCAAAGTCTGGGTCGGATCTGCCCAAAGGCTAAATGAAAGGCTTGAATTCGCCGACGGATCGAGCGGGACGAATATAAACTTTCGCCCGGCCAATTCCGGCCCATTCTCCGCAGCTGACCACAGTAGAGGATTAGAGCGTAGTCTCGTTCTCAAATCCAGCTTGCATTTCTGCGATAGATCTAAACCAAATGTGCACGGGGGAAGGGATGTGCGTGTGGAAGGGCAAACTTGATAATGCGACGGCAATTCAGCCTCGGCTGAGATTTTCGCGTCGGCGCTGTTTTATTTGCCGGATGAATTTTGATTCGAAAAGTTGGGATTAGTTTTCGAAACGGCGGCTTTGGCCCAAGCCTGGTAAAAGATGAGATTGGAAGGCAAAAGTTCGATTAATGTTAGATTAAATATGGATTAATATCCATTTAAGTATATAACTTTGACTAAATTTTGAATAGTTCGTGAGAAGACCTATCAATACACAAATGTACACATCCAGTGAATACTGGCGAAACAAGTGTTCGAAAACCTCAGTAAAATAGTCCTCGCAAATCCGATTCGATCGACGCGAAATATCCCCACATCCGTCACACAACTCGTGTAAAGACTAGCGTGATTTTTATCCGAAGCTTTTCTCCGTCTAAACAAGAGGCGCTTTGAAAGTAAAACAACGCTGGCTTTTCAGCGCAGTTAAGGGCGCTGGCGATGAGAGCGCAGGAGAACTTGGGAGCAATGTTGTGGATTTTTTTATGCCGAGTCTCAAGTTTTCCGTAGGGCCTCGGTTAAATGAGGAGTTTGATCGTAAAAAAATTTACGATCAAAGGGGGCTGGAGAGATAAGACGATGGTAGAATGAAAGCGAGCCGGCAAGGTGAAAGAAATAAAGACGAAGCTATGAAAAAAAGGGTACAAACTGATTCCGAGAGAGACGCATCAATTTTGACGAAGATTACGAGCCGCCTGGGGCAAAAAATTGGTGCGCTCGATCAAATTTTACGGCTGGAAAGTGAATAATTTTATGGTTTGTTTTCTTTTCGATTAATTAAAATAAAAAATACGCATGACGATGATGAAAGAAAACGTATTAAATTTTCCGAATGAAACGCTCGTCTGACCAAAGCGCGATCTTTTCCACTTTCATCTTTGGAAGCTATACGGACTACAACATCAATTTCAATTTCCGATGGGGCTCAAACGAGGCGCGCTTATTAAAACTTTACAAAAGCAACCGACAGCTCACCACCCGGAATTCGACCACTAGCATACGCCAGAGCAACTTGGTATCTTCGGTAATTTCATCGTAGTCTTCTCGAATCTTTCCAAAAAGATATGGTCTATACGCTGTACGGCAGGTACGCGCGTTTCGAATACAAAAACGCCTGCATTCCAATGGATATTATTCTCGTTAACGCCGAGCACACGTTAGGCTTTGTGCGTTAACGGCAAGCCTTTCGCTTTAACGAATTGACATCCTGCGCCGCTGTAACCGCATTGTTTAGGAATTCCAATTAAATTCTTCGCATATTCAATTAAACCAACCAACGCGAGAAGTTTATTTAATCAATTGACACTTAATATTATGCCGTTAAGCTCGCGGTAATTTAAACAACAGTCGTCGTTGAACGATTATTATATAGCTTCGATCGTATAAAGTTTACCCGAGAAAAAAATTGCGCAATTCGCTCGCGATCAAACGCTCGCTCGGCTGGAAATAGCAATAATAAAAATAAAGCGCGCGCTAGCGAATTCCGCAAATTTCCGAAAAATCGAATAAAATTGCAAAACTTATTCGCTTCAATTTTCGTCTTTTGCCAAACGTCAAACGGCAATTGGCTTGGCAATTTTACGAGACAAATGCTCCACCGGAGTAAGCTCTAAATAAAAAACCAACCGTGACTTGTCGCTACGGTTTTTCTATCGTTTAATAAAAAGATTAAATAAATTTCAAGCGGTAATAACGTTAATTTAATTGTTTATATCGGTATAAACAAATGCTCGTGTATAAAAATACCCAAGCCGAATCGATTAAACACAGCAACAGAAATTGCCAGTTCGATCAGCGCGCTTTCGTCCACTACACACTTATTAGATTCAATATTCTTTATGCACGCCACAAATAAGAGCACGAAAATAAAGCGGGCGCGCAGAGGAATATCAAATTTTTTCGCTCCTCCCTCCCTTATTTTCAATGACAATAACAAAGAGCTCAGCCAGGCGAAAAATAACGAAAATTTTTGCTTTGCCACGAGTAGTACCCACACGAACTGACTTTTCTCAACCCCCGCCATCTCCAAGTCTGCAACGTTTCTCGGCAGTTCCTCGGCATACCGTGTGTGTGTGTGTGTGCGAGCGCGTGGGTGGCAGCCACAAGACAGCGTGGAGGCGGAAGATTCATGGACAGAACGGCGCCAGCGAGGCGCTACGACGTCCCCGGCCACGTCCAGTGCGCCGGCATTTTCCACCTCGGTCTCTCTCTCTCTTCTCGTCTTCTTGGCTGCAGCTCGATGCCGAGCCAAGGCTGCAGGATCTTCATTTTCATGAAGATCTTGGAGGGGAAAACCCCCTGTTCCCGCAGCGGATTGCTGGCTTTTTAACACTCGAAGTCTCTCAACTCTTGCGCCAATCTAAATGCGGTGAGTTGACCGAAGACGTTTCGTCGGAAAAAGTGCGGGGATCGAATTTGTTTTTCTTCGGTTAACGAGACTAACGAGCGTATCGATTGGAGCGAAGGAGTACTTGTGTATATTTAAACAACAGTCGCGTTAGCCTTATCGACGGTATGTCAATAGTGGGAGAATGGTATTCCTTGGAGAAGAGAGAGAAAATTATAAATCAGAGAAAACGTCCTCCACCGGAAATTCGATTCTAATAAATTAAAAGAATCCGTACGAGTAGATCGTCAATTTATCGTTCTAAGGACCGAACTTCGAAGATCGTAATTTTCAGCGAGATTATTTATCGACGTCGCGCCGAGGGGGCTTCATTTTTTACCCCGGATTTAAGGCGAAGTCTCGTCCGCAGACCACTAGAAGCTTCCTCGTCACTTTTTTTTCGCAGAGAACGTACAAGGCTCGTTCTTTCTTTTCTCCCCCTCCTCCCCCATTGGACTTTCCATCGAGGAATCTCAGTCGCAGACGTCAAGAGGAAGGAGATCGTAAATAACGTTTTCTGCCATTTCGAGTCATGGACTCTTTCTCGCTGGCGAAATGGCAATCAGCCAATAACCGTTACGTTATGCCAATGTGTATATGCGTTTGGGCTTTGGGAAAAAAAGAAAAATTTGAGCCGTAAGGGAGTCTCGAAACGAAAGAAAATGGGCGGGCCTAGAATAACGTTGCCCGGTAAGAGGCTCGATTTTTAAGAGTTAAATTTTATAACGTGGAAAATGGAAAGCGGTAAAGTAAAATCGAGACCTTTTTTATCCTCCAAGGCTCTTGTCAAGAGCAATCCATACTTTTGGCGAAATTTCTCGTGAAAAATAAGTATGATCGTATTGGAAACTTGGCCTGTAATAACGTTGTTTCTTAGAAAACGAAATAAAAAAGCGACATGTTGTTGAACTCGGCCGAATTAAAATTAATTCAACGGATATAACCCCAAATTTATCGGGGCCCCCACGTTTATTATCTTCGATAAATTAAATTTATTACTCAACGAAAAATTTGAGATAATGCCTCGTATCCTTTTGGAGCTAGCCCGAATTATGACAATAAAAAGAAAAGGTAATATTAACCGCGCCACATGAATCCGACAGTTATCGATTAGGGTTTATTATCAGTAAAAGGCAATGACGGAGAAAAGATAATAAGATAAACGTATATATATACACCCTCTAATCGATATACCAGCAGAGTAAAAGACATACAATGAAAAAGAGTGTTAATGGCTTCTCGTTGATTAAGAAACGAGCATTAGCCCGTAGCCTTATAATCATTTAATAAAAACATCTTTATTTTGCTTTTCAGTAAACTCGCATATTCATGATTAATACACCTCTCTCCTCCGCGATATCGCAAGACTCTCTTTTTTTCTGCCTCCCAAAATACCTCGAGTTTTGCTTATGTATACAGCGGACGCCGTCTTATCTCCGGGTTTTGTTAAAAATTAACACCGACGCGACCTAAATCATCGGGAATCGGGTTAGAGGGAGAGGTCGAGGAAGCATGTCGCCGCTCTGACTTTTAGTAGCCGAGGCTCTGCGACGAGAAAAGTGCCAGCTCGCGAAATGTATCGAGAGCCTTCGTCCTCCTTCGATCCGATCTTTATCGCTCCGCAGTGACTTGTATCACGACGATCTCGGCCCTGTTGGCCGATGAAAGAGCGGAGGAAGGAAAGAAGAAGGCCGGGTGGCTTCGACAAAAGAAAGGGCTATACCGCCTCTCGAGAAAGGAAGATCGGTTGGGCTTGTTTTCAATCGGCTCCGGGAGAATTTATTAGGTCGAGCACACACGTGTTCTTTACCCCTGCGGATAACCTCGGCTCTCCGGCGTTTTTGCGCATTAGTCACTTTCCTATCTCTCTCTTTACACGCCTTTTCTGCCCCCCCTTTTTTGTTCTTCCTCTCTATTTATTGCGCTATCCGCTGTGGTGGAAGCTGAAGAGGCGCTGTTTTCGACCAATAAGTGCATTTCTTGTGTTTGGGGGTTTACTTCGACTATAAGCAATTGAACCTGTTTTTTTTTAAATAAAAAAGGAAAATAGAAATGTAACATCTTTATATTTTATACAATTTATCATTCCTCGTTCGTCTTCATCTCCACCTTTCTCACGAAAATTCTAAAACAAAAGTAATTTGCTCTGACCTTTCGGAACCTTTTTCCTTGGGAGATTCTCGAAAAAAAAGAGTATCTAACAAATTCCCTCCCTTGCTCGTATTTTTTATTCTGTTCATTGCTTATCGATCAGTTGAATAACACGTGTCAGGCAAACGTATTAAATGAAGCGACGTGTATTTGTATCCAACGTCGTATTCTGTATTGGAAAGAATAAGAATTTCGACGATTTTCAATCCACCTTGTTTTTCACGTCGGCACTGCCTCGTAAACAAGCTCGTGAATAAGTTAAATTTGAAATATTCATTGATTAATATTTTTCCCTTTGTTTTATTTTGTCCATTTGTAGTAAACAAAGCTGTATGGCATGCTTTAATCTAATTTTCATAGTATTACTTTTTTGATCTATTTAAAAGTTTTCTTTACTTTTTCTAATGCTCCATAAATTTCGAAAAAATATAAGGAACAAGAGGTTATTATACATTAGACGTTATGCGAGAACCTTAAGAGTCACTAAATATATTAACCTTTTTTCCTCGGTGAAAAATTAAGGTAGTAGAAAAAGCACTTTATAGTCAGACATGATGTACGTCCTATTAAACTCAGTCCTATACATCATTATAACGTATCTTTTATGAGATATAATACAAATAATAATAATAATGTTATTACGGTTTATTCTTTTGAAAAAATATCGCAGAATATTCAAAAAGTTTCTGTAAAGAAGAAAACTACTTAAGTGAAAAAGAAAAAATGTCAACATTAGTCGTCTGTCGTTTAACTTTGAGAAGTGGTTAACGAACCAGCAGTGTTCGAATTCAAACGGCAAAAGCAATTTGGCATCGGTGTTCTTAGCCGGCAGGAACTATCAGTCAAACAGCTCAAGCAGTTCTCCGGGGCGGTAAATGCGCAATCAAGCCCTGCGCAAGTCCGAATTCGCGGGCTGACAATATTGAACGATGAGCAGTAGCTCCGGCAAAGTCACGCTCGTTCCATACACGCGCGTACACATACACATACAGGCGAAATCAGTAGGTGGAAGCCCTCGGTTGGAGGACCCTCGTGAAATCGTGGACGGAGCTCCCTCCTCGTGGCGTAACTCTGCCCCCGTCGGCAAAGCCATTCTCTCGTTGTATATGCGGTCGGGGCCCTGTAGACGCGAAAGCCATTGCCGGCGCTACTACCCTGCACTTTAGCCGCGCGTCTTTGCGAGAGCTCGCGCGCGCGTGACTTGTGTTTCAAAGCGACCAACGCGTCGGACGTTTAATCAGCCCGTAGTTCAAGCCTCCAATGGAAAGCTACTCCTCGTGCTTGTTTAAGCTTATATTATTCTTTGGCTATGTTTGGATAATTTAGAGGCGTTTCGTTTATTTTGTGATAATCCAGGAATTTGTTAACAGTGTTAGATAATCGTTTAATAAGGAATTTTTGGAAATTCAATCGAGTTAATTTATCGACATTGGTGGCAGAGCGTCAAATGTTATTGATTAGTTTACACACATTTCGGTAACAAGGGTTGGCGAGAACAAATAATTTAGGATCACCTTTCACATATACTCGTCACGTCATGCTTGCACAACTTGACTATCTTTCTCCCTTTCTTTTCCTCCTTCTTTCTTGAGCAATCGGATCATCCTTGGCGAAGCGAGCTTCGGATTACTCAACGACCGAGTTTCGATCGACTATCCAGATTTCCGGAAAAAAGCTATAGGAGAAAGCCATTTACAAACCTACGCCGAAGGAAGAATCCGATGCACTAGTTTTTGCTGTATCTGAACATTCGAATAAAATACTGTACTCTTTTCTCCGGTAAAATTTGTGATTAACGTCGTTCGTTTTACTTTTAAATGTTTAGCTGAAATTACAGTGTAATTTATTGCTTTTTTATTGCGCTACTTTAGCTTTTAATATAAATTTTCTGAATTTATCGTAAAAGTACAAGATTTTTTTTCTCTCTCCACTTTGCAGCTCTTACAATCTGCTTTGGACACTTATCGTTTTGCTTCTTCTTGTTCTCCGGTTTTCCTTTTTTTTCCTCGGCCGATATGAGAAAAAAATCTTTGTCGGGCGTCGGGTAACACAGGAAAAACTTTCAACAGCTTTGATAAGCCGCGAGAAGAGCGTAAGTTCGAATTAACGACCTAGGCGACAAACTTCTTTTGGAGATTTTTAATGAAATGGCGCGCGCGAGGTCAAAAAGAAATAAAAGAGCGAGGAGCGAAAAAGAATGATTTATTGCTTTTTTATCGTTTGACGATATTTATTTTTCAATTTTCTATTTCGCTCGAGTTAATAATATTGAAAAACTCGAGCTTGAACAATAGGAAAATTGTTTGTGAAGTTTCGAAAATGCAAAAATCAGCTAAGATTAAAAAGTAAAATTAAAAAAGGAAAATTTATCAATCTTTTGAGAGTTTTTAACTCATTACCCTCAATCGCACACTTATTAAAGCTTGCAAAACTTTTGTAAAACTGAGAAACTTATTTTTAATCAGTTCGCATTCAAAATTTTTTTTCAGATTAAAATAATCATTCCAATAATCATTGAGAATTATTTTTAGTCCCTTTTTCGGTTAATTCGGGATAAATAAATGATAAAGGATATTACGTCATCAATGTATTTACCAACATCGTGGCACAAAAGCCATTTTACGATTGAGCTTATCAATCATCAATTTTTCTTGTCGTTCATCGTACCATCATTAATCTTTATTTGTTATCGCGATGACGAGATCTATGAGAAAAGCTGGAATTCCAACGTCTGGGAAAAAGGCACGTTCTCTTAATTAAAGCCGATAGAAATTATCAGAACTACATTTCTCTGCGTACATCTTATCACAGTCAGCAGGCAAATTGGAATCAATGACAGTTAAAGTAGAGACGATAACTGCACGGCGAAAATTCAGTTAATCAAGCCAATACAGGAGCATCAAGAAAGTAATAATCGTTGAGAAAAATAATAACGAAGATCAAATGAAATCGTATCCTGGATCATGCAGATTTTTTATGGTTTTCAACGAGATTGTGCGCTTATCGATTTTTATATTGCCCCCGGAGATTCGCGTTGCTAAAAACGTCGGTAATGGAAAGAATTGGGAGCTTAAGGGGTAAGGAGAATAGATAGTAAGGTCAAATAGACAGTCGTTAAATTTCCATTAGCGACGCATTTATTATATCATCCGCCGACTATCGTGAATTTCAATAAATAATAAAAGGGAAAAAAAGCCTGCGAGCTTAAATTTTCTTCATTTTTCAGCGTCTTAGGTTCGAGTCAAATATAAATTATCTCTTTGGAAATCCGATAGAAAGGATCTAACGATATCTTTGTCAATAATTTACAAGGAAAATTACGAGAAGCTTTTTAATATGAAATCGTGACAGAAACTTCCAAATTAAGCCGAAAGTTTGTTTTTTGCCATAATTAATGCCATGATAGACTTTGTATTAAAAAAAAAATTTAACCAATCCTTAAAAACAATGGCTGACTCGATAAATAATAAAGAAACTTTCGATTCGTCGACGAGGATAAACAATAAATGAGGCAAGTGGTTCAATCGCCAATATTGGGAAAGAACACTCCTTGGCAAATAAAGCGTTTGCCAGACGAATGAGATAAACAGGCGGAGATTAGAAGAAGTTGGGAGCGAGAGAGAGAGAGAGAGAGAGAGAGCGGAGGACGGGGATATGCCCAGCCGAGCGAAATTTCATTAGATAGCCTCGGCCGGGGGCTGATCGAAGACGTGCTCCGCGGGCGTGGTTCTCTTTTTCCCTCTTATTTTACGTTCGGCCACGTTTTCTCTCTCGTGTGCGTGTCAGTGTTTTGTCGTCGTCGTTGTTGAGACCAGAGAGTGGCATCCAGCCGCGTTAAGCTACCTCTCTCTCCCTTTTATCCGATGCATCACGTAAATTCGATTAAACGATATCCCTTATCCTTTTATTTTACGTTGAAATACGAGACAACATATATATATATATATATATATATATATATATATATATATATATATATAGATATATAGATAAAAAGAGAGAGATGATTTAATATATGCACACAAATGAATATAAATAT
>JAPYYQ010001267.1:0-36798 GCA_030522585.1 Anagyrus pseudococci
AGTGAACAAGTAAGTGGTTACGCCCGCTATAACCAAGAATTCCCTCATCTCAAATTGTTAAAACGGTCAAAGAAGCGCATGAAAAAGCCGACCGTCACACAGCATTATTCAAATAGTCGCATTAGCCCATTAAATCATTAGTCTTCCGTTCAAAGCGATTTTCAGAGCGAGCGTATAGTAAAATGCAATTATTGACGTAATAATACGTTTCCTAGAAATGCTCTTGTTATTAAACCGCCTAGAAACATGTGCGGGGAGAGTCAAATGAAAATCATTAGAGGCTGGAAAATTGCTGAGTAATTCGTAAAATCTGAGCCAGCAAACCTCCTTTTCTCAATTCGCCCGGCGGAAGCTCTAATCACCATGTCGACGTATGAAGGCGTCAAGTTCTTGTCAGAAGTGCGAGAGACGTTAGAGCGCATTGTCAGAGAGAGTGAGAGAGAGAGAGAGAGAGAGAGAGAGAGAGAGAGAAAGCAGAAGTGCTCGGGACATTGAATTGTCTAGAGAGAGAGAGACAAAGGATTCGCGTCATATTCATTTGTCATCTCAGTGCTTTAAAACGGTAAACTCAGTCGGGAAAATATATTTTTTTTCTTTTTCACATGTTGGTAAAAAATTCAATGCTCCGATATTATTGTTATTACCGAAATTTTTAATAAGAATTCGAAAACGTGATTTGTTTTTTTTATGTATATAGCTTGCTTGTGATTTTACGCTTCGGATTGGAATCGTATTAATCTCATGAAAATACATTAAATTGGTTATTTTTTTTTATCCTGCGTGACAAATATTTTTCCTTTTTTTTTTGTAATTTTTACCAATAACGTTTGATTTATATTTCATCAATTTCGATGTAAAGACTGAATATGCAATTCGAAATGTTTTGTTTTTTTTTTAATTTCGCTCGGAGTTTTCAGTAGGGATGATCGGATATTTCAAAAGTAATAATCTTGTTATTACAACCTTACAGCCAAGGATATAAAACTATGCCAATTCCAATAACATTAGCGAGTCCGCGTGATTTCATTTGACATTAGCGCAAAGTATTTCGCAAATCGTCACAAGTTTGAAAACGACCTTTTTCATTCAAAACTTTCAGTTTTCGTGTTTTCAAAATTCCAATGTTAGCACTTACATTATTTTTTACAGCCATCGTATACCTGTCAGAATTCCATTCAACACATCTCCTTTTTCCCCTCTCTCTTTCACCGCTTTCGGAGAGCTTTTTAATTTTTCAAAAATCCATTAAAAAATACAATTGCTCATTTCACTAACGCTGTGCTTCCAATACCATGATTATGAAAAATACAGCGTCCCTGACAAGAGGCTAATCCGTAAAGCGGAACAAAATAAACGATCGGGGAAAAATCTTGGTTCGCAGTAGGTCGCATTATAAACTCGATTCTTTTCCCATTCTCGGTGAAATATCACCGGGAATAACGAGGCGAAACTTTTAATGGCCGCTAGCCCTTTTAGTCCCTCTTAACCAAACTCGGCATGACATTATAACGAACGACATCTCGCTCTCTCCCTCGGCGAGGCAAACTCAAGGATTCCCAGGCAACGTTATACTAATGCAATTTAATTAAATTCCTCGAAAGCCCGACGATGGAAAAAAGCGCAGCTTTCGTTACTTACACACCCGACGAGCCGGCCTGCAATGCTCGGCTAATCAAATTAAGCGCGCAGGGGATGAGCGATCGGCCCTACGAAAAATCGCTCGTCACCTATCCCTTTTTTTATCATCACCCTGTACCCTAGCGCTCGCGCGTCAAAAACGCTTTCTCCTCTCCAGCCGCTTTATATATTTCGCAGCATGGCCGAGCTATGCGAGTAGGAAAAAAATTTTTGTCGAAACTGCGCCCAGCGGTGCAATATGCCCCGCCCCCCTTGGGCGCAAACTAGATTGCCGCGCGGGCTTTTGAAATCCGACACCGGCCAATAGCCGAACGCCAGTCCATCAGCCGAAATTACACTAGGCCCGTGAGAGCTTACGTCCCTCCCGTTAATTTCTTCCCTCCCCATAATTGCGACAAAACTGCGAAATCATGACGCGCAGAGCATGATAGCCACCACGTGTCCGTCAGGGCGTTAGCTCGCTCGACAGGGCGTGGTGGTGGGAGGAGGGAGGGTCTTGAATGGCTCAGCGAGCAGGAAAAGCAGCGACAAAGCGCGCGCTCTTAAAATCTGCAGGCCGCAGGCTCGCTTTACCGGGGGAAGGCTTTTAGGCCGCGCGCGCGCGCGACTTTATATGCACGCGCGCCGAGCAGGTGCGCAGCAGCTATAGAGAGAGCCAGCAAAAAAAAAGTGGGATAGAGCTCTCTCTGCTCGTCCTATCCTCTATATGTACGTATACGCGCAAGCGATATTTTCCGGCCTTTTGACTTGTGTGCGCTCGCGTTTTTTCTCCCCCCTCGCTCTCTCTCTCTCTCTCACTCTGTAAAAGATGTCCCGCGCACGCTCGGCTCCGGCTGATTTATTAGCCTCGGGCTTTCACGAGTCCGGCTTTCGGCGAGAGCTCGCTTATTCAAAGCCGTACTTTTATATTATCGGCTGGAGTTTGGCCCGCGCGCGGATGGTTATGTGCACCGGTAGAGAGAGATAGAAAGGGAGAGAGAGAAAGGTAGTTGGAGGAGGGGTAATTGGCTTTGACCTACTGCTAGAGGAGATCGTTGGGTAGGGAAAAAATGTGCCGCTGTTAAAGAGAGATAGTGCAAGTGTGTGAGTGTGTAGGCACCGAGAGAATCGCGGCTTCTACATGTACACGCATGAGAAATTCCGCGGTTTCGCGTTTCCAGATAAACGGCTTCATGAAAATTCCAAACACTTGCCACTAGGCGAGCTACTGCGCCGTAGCTTCTACTGCTGCTCGAGCGTCAAAGCGTGATGGATTAAGTTTCGGGTTAGTCTAATTTATAGTTCTACAAACACTATAGAGGGTTTAAGGTTAAGAGAAAAAAAGATTGTTTTATCCGACTTCTCTTCTTGTTAATTCTCTCTTTTTTTTTAAATTCCCAGTCAAGTGGTAACACATATTCGAAGTTGACGATTGTAATCGCAGCTTAAAAAACAGGTGCAATAGCTTTTATACGCGGTGAAATGCCCTTAGCAATAAAAGAGAAATAAAACGAAAAATCCGAGGAAGCTTATTCGAGCGACTTTTTTTGTGCGGATAGTCGGGGGCAGGGGTGTGGGGGTGAGGTTAATTTATTTATTTTGGTCGTTACACGTCTTGGGCGAGTGATGAATCGTCGAAGCGCAGTTCACATTGCAGTGAATAATTATAGCGGCGCGGAGGTGTTGCGCCGAAACGAGCTTTGATTATGCCTCCAGCGGCAAGATTTATACTTTCTGCGGCGTTCAAATTTAATAAACTTTATTTACGGCATTTACAGCTTGCTGCTGTTTTATCGATTTTGCGGTGGCAATGCGAGCTACCGGAGCGCATACAAAAAAGAGTAGTAGCGAAATTAAATGAAAACAAAAAAATGGAACAAAGAATTTTTGTTTACCCGCTCTTTCTTGCCAAAGTTTAATTTTATTTGTTTTTCCGTTTCCCTAGGATCGCGTGGAAGACGTAAAAATGAATTTTGTCATTAGCATTGTTTTTAATAATAGGATTATTTGGAGTACATGAAGGTTCAACATTTAGGAGTAAAAGTTTTTAAAACGACTGTATTGAAATTTATGTATCTCTTTTTTTCCCGGTAAAAGTAGAGTTAAATGACCTATACAAGTTTATGAGACGAAACTAACTTTTTAATATCATACAGGGGCCTTTAAAAAAATGGAATATTAATTTTAAAATGATGCGTGATAAAAACGAAAAAAATAACGTAATCAACAAAAATCAAATACTAGATTTCTTGTTGAAACAGTTAGATGATTCGATTCGATTCTAATTGCGATGTCCAATCAAATATTCAACCGCCGAGCGATAGTCGTGTCCCTAACAGGTGCAAAGCTACAAGTACAAGGGTTCGTAAGTGTCTTGGTACAGCGATGGCAAAAGTGTTTCATTGGCGCCGTAAAGGTATATGATATAATTGCCAGATAAACATTTTATAGCCGGCATAAAATTTGATCCCGCGGTCGAAATCACGTCGGCCGATTACGTTTCTCTGCGCTTTTTTACGATCGCCGATCTTTTCCTCGTCGCCGTATACAGCGTATGGCGGTGCGGGAAATCGTAATTTTTTTCCCCCTCAAGCGTTTCTGTTAACACGTCGATAAGTATGTCAACTATTGCATTTAACCCGAATTTTTATTACATATACGTTACGTTACCTTTTTTATTATTTTGCTCCTTATACCGTCGAAACTGGCTATACGGTTAGCCCTAATGCCCCCCAAGCCTGCTTCTCGCAAATTCATCGCGACACATTCGTAACGGTGTTTCGCGATAATATTTTTACTGCATAATATGATAAGTTCTCGTATATTTCAAAGCGGCGTCATTTACTACTCCTTTTTTTCGGCGAGTTTAACATTTCTCAAGGTAAATCTAACGTTTGCCTCGGAAAATATTGGAGTATGCAAATCGAAAAAAGGCGGAATCTTGTGCTATTCTACGACATCGGATATACGAACAATTTATGGCCTTGAGAGTTATTGTTTTCGTTGGTAAAACGTAAAGAATAATTGACCTTTGTAAAGTAGCCGTAATTTTATGCTTTTGATTTAACTCTGGTAATGTTCGACGAAAATATTTTCGCTTTTAACAACAAAACATGAATTTGAAATGTTCCAAAGATAACTTTACGAAAGTTTGAAGCTTTTTACAAGCAAGTTAGCTTACAATTTAGTTTTGGCAACGTAAATTCCAGGAATTTAATGAAACAAAACAAAAATTGTGTAATCCGCGATAAGAGTCAATAAATTAAGCATAAACGAAACAGTTTTTCCAACTAACCTTCCACTGACGAATAATTATTATTCTCATTCGCGCAAACAACGTTTGTTGCGCACGCACTGATGTTTAACTTTTATAAAAGCAGCAGCCGAGCGCCGTAATTTTCGTCGAAAAAACGCAGCGTTTCTTTCGCAAAATTCTTGGAATAAAAGTTTATTAAAGCTGCCCGTAAATTACGGGCGCGTTTTTCTCAATGCTGCTTTATTTGCCTCGAAAACATAGTGTAATTGAAGAAAACCCTTCTGCAACCGAGAGAGAGAGAGAGAGAGAGAGAGAGAGAGAGAGAGAGAGAGAGACGGAGATTACACTTTGTGCCCCGGTGAAAGTTCATTTAAACTTTGAAGTAATAAAGTAATATTCAAAAGGCCGGACTCCGTTGGACATTAGCCTCAGCGTTTTCCTATTCACAAAGTCCGCCCGTCCCTCTCGCCCCTCTGGCTAAATTGCTTTGCAATTACAACTTTATCAATACATTTATACAACTTATGAGCGGGCGAGGTCCGCCCGATAGCGGCTTTCAACCATCCGCACCGAGAGAGAGAGAGAGAGAGAGAGAGAGAGAGAGAGACAGACAGAGAGACAGAGACAGAGACAGAGACTTGCGTTTTTACCCCGGCTTCTTTCAACAAAAGTCCATTTAATTTAAAGCAACGATGCCAACATGCGAATGGGGCTATATCTTTCTTCCTCTTCTTCGCGCACTTTGCATTGTCGCTACAGGGCAAGTCACCTTCCGGTGCTCTCTTTCTCTCGTTGTAAGCCTCCCCCTGTACCCTCACCACGCCTCTCTCTCTCTCTCTCTCTCTCTCTCGATTCTGCGAAAGATTGCAAAACTTAGGGGGGACTCAACAAACAAGTTTTCAAAGAAACAACGGCTCTGTCGTTCTTGAAACTTGATTAAGGAAAAGAAAAATGAAAAATAGAAAATTTAGTTCGCTGTATATAAGGGTGAGAGGGAAGCGGAGGATACGCAGTCGCTCCCTGTATAGTCGCGCGCGCAGCTGGAATTGACTTTTACCCTTTTTCTCGCGCGAAATAAGAACAAACTTTGTCTTATCGCCATCTGCTCGACATCGTTTTTCTCCCTCTATTGCCGCCTAGTGTGCAACGATAGACAACATCGGTAACGTATCGGACAGCGATTACTTAAATATATAAAGCCAGGCCTGTAATTGGAAGAAGAGTCGAAAGTTATGAAGCATAAAACCGCGGACACTTGAATCTCCGAGGATCCCTCGATTTCACCTTTCTTTTTTTTTTGTGGGGTTATTTTTTCTTCTTTCGTCCGAGCATAAATCGCGGCGTAAACCTCTATCTATCCCGTACTTGGCAAACATCCGAAAAAACTTTTAGGCTAACCACTCGCAAGTTTTTCTTTCTTTTTTTTTTATTTCGAGAAGTAAAGAAGTAAAAAGAGAGAGGGAGAGAGAGAGAGGAAAAACGAGGCGGAATAAATTGCAAAGGTATCGTAGAAGCGTGGCGCTAATGGGCCATTTTCTTAAGTATTCGTTAAAGTCGTGAGAAACGTTCCTATTTCGGGAGGCGCAGCGCAACGTATCTCGCCGCCTCAGCCCCGAGATTGGAGCGAGACTAGCGGAAATGAAAGAAAACTTCGATTGCAATCTATACGGAGGCAAGGAGTTGATTCCCATTCGACTCCGAGGTCGCTCGCCGAAGGAGACGGGGGGGGGGTGAAATTAGAATATATAGGAGTTGGCGGAAAAGGATGTAATAAGAGAAGGTGTCGGCGCGAGAAGAGAGAGGAGCAGTGGGGAGGCGCTTGGTTTTCTCAGGTAAGAAGGTGAAAGGGAGGATTATTTGATTATGAAGCGAGCTAGGGAGCCGGGCGGGAAGCTCAATTTGAGAAAGCCTCTCGCTGGAATCTTAGTTACTTCCGCGGAAAAGTTATATCGATTCGAACGGACGCCCTCGGCTTCTTAATTAATTTGGGAATTTCACACCCGCCAGAAGGAGGGAGGGGCGGCTGGGTGGGATATTGAATTTGCGTAGATGAGGAGGGGGAGTGGCCGGGCTGGTATTGTGCGAAGCTTATACTTTGGCGCGCCAACTGTGCAAAGTCGCGGTCTCTTGCGGAAAGCGTCGTTGCAACGACGCCTCCCTCTCCATCGCCTCTAGACCGGAACGAAAATTAAACAAGACGGGAGGGGGGTTTGCTCGAAACTGCGCGTATTAACTTTGTTTAATTCCGATGCTGATTCTTTCGCGTTCGTTTGCTTTATTTACGGCGCGGGTGGGGATAATGATATTACCGTCATTTGTTTATATACTTGCACTTTTATTTGTGTTTTGTTTTTAGTTGTAGATGGAGTAACTCGACGATGAAAAAATATCGAACCAGCGGATCGAAAAAAAGAAAACGAAAAAGAAAACTAAATAAAAAAGAACAGGTAAATTTCAATCTTTGCTTTTCCACTCGCTGCGAAAACAAAAAATGTACATACGCGCGAAACTACTGTTACACGGCTTTGGTAAATAAATGCGCCGAAGTGAATTTACAGAGGGTTTTAGATACAGCAGCCAAGCCGCACGTATCGCGCTTACGAAAATTATTCAACGAAATTGCCAAGTTAAGATTGCTCGTTGCGTTATGCGGGCGCGCCACGCGTCGAACGTGTGTAGAGCCGCAGCGTCCCCCCATTCGTCGCACGTGCCGAGAAATCTCGGCTTCTAACGAACACCGATACGTATAGGGCTCGAGAGCTGACTCTCATCATATCTTGCTGGGATAACGAAATTTCCTGCATAGAGCAAACCTATATCCACCTACTCCTCCCTCCTCACTCTTGTTTATCATTAGCAGCGAATAAATCGCAAGGTAATAGAAGGTATAAAATATAATTTATCAAACCAAACGGTTCGCCAAATAAGGCATTAAAAGCTCGAGATATTTAGAGCACAGATGACTCTGTCCGACTGCTAACTGGATCGCGATAAATGCGCGTACCTCTCTCTTGCTGATATTTAACCAAATACTATTTTCCAGTTCTACACGATTCTGGCGTGTATAATTACAGTAATAAGATAAGCCAGCTAGCTTTATAATAACGCGAGGTTTGGGGGGTGATATGAATTAAACTCTTTCGGAAAAGGCCGAAAGTCGAGCCATTATAACACCAGACCGGTGGGCAAGGGAGGCGGGCGGATGAGAAAGCCAGAGGGTATAAGAGGATTTCGGAAAAACATGGTTCACCGAGAATGATACGATATTCTCTCTCGCCCCCTCCCCCTGTACCCCACCACCTCTCGCTCTCTCCAATTCTGCCTCTGCAAACAAAATATAAATTCTCGTAATCCGATTCGAGGGTATAAAAATTTAACAGTTTGTTAACGAGTCCTCGATGTAAATGCACGTCGACGCGGGTTCAGAGGCTATTGTCGAAATACAATTTACGCATTTTAACGAGCGCGTTGATTAATGCCCTGCCCAAACAAAATGTTGATCCTTGAATAACGACGATAATATCATCGATTTACGCTTTTTTCATTTTCAAGATGATAAAGAAAGAAAAAAAAACGGGCGAGTCCCTTAATTTCCAAGTATCTCAAATCCTGGCAAGCGAGAGACTTGCCCGAGCGGAAGCGGCAAGATCGACAGTTTTTTTGTTTGTCCTCGCCGTCTCTCTCTCTCTCTCTCTCTCTCTCTCTCTCTCTCTCTCTTTCAGTTTAAGCTCGACCACAATCTCCGTCCGGTCGTAGCAATCTGCATACACCGCGTCTTCTTGCCGCGCAGAGAGCCCTTGAAATTTACATAGACCAGCAGAAACGCTCTGATTTACGACGGCGAGGCCGGGCGATTTTGCCGAAGGGACAAGCAAAAATCGCCGTCGGAGACTAATGGAAAGCTTCGGGCGCAACCTTACGTACACCAACACCCCCTCTCTAATCTCCGGAGAAGGGGGGGGGGCGTGAGAGGATGATAAAAAGAGCGCGTCCGAGAGATCGAGAGATTTCGCGGGGAACAATTTCGGAGCGAAGACGCGAAAGAGAGAGCGAGAGAGACTTAGCGGAAGCTTGAGCTCTCAAAGGGATTAACAAGAGAAGCCGAGCTTTCTCTCCTTCGTGCGGCTTTCTCTTTCTTATATACCCATCTTGTTTTTCTTGAACCCGGCTCGCTCGAGCTCTCGCGACTTCGCGCACAAAGGGCTTGAGGAATAAAAAGTTAATAACCGGAAATTGAAGTGGAACGAGCTGGAAATGGAGAAGCGTATCGCTTCTGTGGACTTGGTGCTGCTGTATATAAGCCCCGCCGTCTTGCTTTGCCGCTGATGGTACGCGAAATCTGGAAATGACGGTAGACCGAGCGAAACGCGCAGGGATGTCAAGTTGCAATGATGGAGAGCCTGCACAAGGTGTTTTATGGCTTTCCAGAATTTTAATTGACTTTATGCGCGTGTTTTTATTTTTTCTGTTTGGCCGTGAAAGGGGGAGGGGGATTAAACTTTGTGGTTTGGGTGAAAAAATAAAAAGTTTGTTAAATTATGGTTGCGCGCAAAGGAGATGGAAATTTATAATTCGTCTGGAAAATGCGCGATTGCCGGGGCATTGGATTATATAAAAATTTATCGTGGCAGCCGCTCTCCAGCCGGAATACACTTAATTAAACGTCGAAAAAAAAAGCTTGGAAAAGGAAAAATCGTTATTGTACGTTGGACCAAGTCTAGATGGTTTAATAAATCTTGATTTTTTGTTCAAAGCTGTTTTTGAAATTTGATTTATATTTTCTCATTCAATAAATATCCTCCCGTGTCTAGTTTTACTTTTAGCTCGACGCTTTTTTTTTTCAAAACGTCTTAAAATTTCCCGGAGCGTTCTCTCATAAATGGGAAAACTGGTAAGTGATTATTTTTCTCATCCATCTCAAAGACCAAATCTTAATCTCGAAATGAAAGATAAGTGTAGACGTAGAAATGAAGAGACTCGCTCTGCATATTTCAAATATTATACTATTGGCTTTAAAGTGTATCTACATTTCCTTCATTCATTTAAATTTTTCCCTTTATCAAAAGGTTATTTACGTGAAACGCGCTTTTATCATCTTAAATCGCGAATATTAAAAACAAGCCATTAATTCAATAATTTCAAACTCGCAGGCTCGATTTCAATTTGGCAAATTAATTCCGGTATTTACAGACGACAAGAATACAGCCAAACATTAAATTGACCATGGAAAAGCAAAAACGTTTTTTCCATTACCCTCGGCATAAATTTTCAAGAATCTAAACTCCGCTCGCCACGGCGCATGCATGTTTGAGAGCTTTAATAAAGCCCGAAGCAAAGCTTTATTAAAGTTTACAAGTTGCGCGCGAGTCGGCCGCGGCCCCGATCGATCCCCGAACTCATTTACAATTCCCACTCCATCATCAAATGCATAAATGTAATGCATCGACGAAGCGCTAGAACTTGCGCTAGAAAAGGCGAGAGATGAGGAAACGGGTATAAGGCGTTAAATACATATCTCGTTAAAAAGTTAAGACGAATCCGCGACAAGTGCGTGCGCCGGCGCATGATAGAAAGCAGTGAATATTGAAACTCCTCCCCTAGTCTCTCTCGCCCGCCTCGGTTACGACGAGAATTTGACTTTGGAATTTCGAGCGGACGAGGCACGCGTGCATATATGTAGCTCCTCCCTCCCATCTCTATCCGTCCATGGATATTTCGACTCACGAGTGCACAGCGGAATAAATTCAATTAGAAATTTACTCGGAATATTTCCAGGCGACTCCTCCCGGCTTTGCGGCTTGTCTCTCTCTCTCACTCTCTCTCTCTCTCTCTCTCTCTCTCTCTCTCTCTCTTTATACCTGCAATCTCTGGCTATAGCGACGTACGTGGAAGCTTTACAGGTATTTGGATTAACGATCGTCTCTACATGGCTAAAACTACTTAATTCGGCTTCTCTGTCTAGACATATCTTGCCAAACGTGTCGCACGAATTATATTCAAGTATTGCGAATACCAGCCGTTATGGCGGCATATCGGCATGGAAAAAAGTTGACGGGCGACGAGCGTTTTCGAGCCTCAATATCGACACGTCTATTCGTTATATATAGATGCGCCATTCGCTCAGCACAATCACAACGTCATTCACAAGCGCCTCGGCTATTTGATTATCCGATAAAATACTGGCTTTCGGCTAATGTATGCAACGCATGTATTTGACGCGTTTATACGCGCCCACGTGTTCTTTATTACCGCGAAGCTGCTTTTCAATCGTATTTTCGCTTCGCGTTGAAATTTTCTACGAATTATATGGCAGACGATTATTTGGCAAGTGAAGAAATTACGGTGACCTTTATAGTTGAGGTGATTTTTATCGTAACGCTCAGTCGTCTGTTTTTATGATTAACAATTAATAAAATAGTGTTACAAACGTGAATCGATGATTGGAACAGAAATTAAAGAGACAACGATCATAAACAAACTACTTGTAAGATCGACAGACGAATACACGTGAATGTTTGGTCAATACAGGCTACTACTCTGCAGTTTCTTTCTAGCTGTACATATAAGTATGCAGAGGACCGAGCGAGTCATAAGATGGAGAGCCAAGAAAGAGTCGAGTGCCTGCAAACGTCGCATTGAGTAATATTCGAGTGTACCGAGAGAGAGTCACTTGCCGTATAGACCCCGCGGCTTGAGAGGTTTTCACTTTAAAAGTATACATTATCTTCGGCTAGGGATTTCCGTTATTCGCTCTCTACTTGAGAACTGTGATTTATGTTCTTTGTCTTCGCCGGCGATATACCTCATTTATTTAAATTTATTTAAACGAGCTCGCGCTCTCCTTTTTTGATTCGCTAATGAAATTTATTTTTGCTATTTACATTTTTTGCGGGTTACATATAAGCTTTTTAGAAAAAAATTTCATTACGCTAATATACAGTTTTTTCACTCGATTTTCGCGTGTAACAAGAAAATATTTTGCCCACGGGCGAGACGTAAGCGTGCATTTTTTGAATAAATTACGAAAATTTCTTGTGAAAATCAGTCTGCTGTTAAATAAACTGCGTTGTAATTATCCATAAATATTTTAATTACCACGTAACAAAACACGAGAAGACCACGACCTTTCAGCGTTGCTGCAAATATAATAAGGATAAAGCAAAAAAAAAAGGAGCTTAGCCTATCTCGGCAAACAATTTCCAATCGGCAATCCGAAAAAGCAAATTCACTGTCGAAAACCAAATCCATATTCCCAAGCTCAATAACCGCAAAAAATCTACGACGGTCTCACCCTCGCGCAAAAAAAAGTTAAAGGAAAAGAGAGCAGGGAGAGAGGTGGGGGGTTGGTCGATTGAAAAACAATTCGTTTCAGCCGCGAAAACCCGCCGAGAGAGAGAGAGAGAGAGAGCAAAAATCGACGCTCGGGGAATTGAATTGGAAGGGAATTCGCGCGCGATAACGCAAAAACCCGAAAAATGGTAATCACGATAGGCCGAGCAAGAGAGAGAGTGAGAGAGAAGGATAGACGCGTGGGATGGAGGTTTGCAGTAGTCGAAAATAAAGCTGGACCGAGAGAAAGAAATGGGAAACGTGGCGCGACGCACGTCGGCCGTGTAATACGCGCGCGGGGAAGCCCCACCGCGCGCGTCTCGCGAGAGAAAGGACTGTGACCCACTGACTGGAATTCTCCGGCTTGTTTTGCATCATCGGATATCTGTATACTGCGTCCGCTCTTGCGACGCGGCTTTAATATGTATTGCCCTGTTACGTGAGCTTCGGACAATGTACACATAGTCTCGATGTAATAGCGGATAATTGGAATGTTAAAAACTCGATTGCCGAGGTATTTAATAATCCCCCCAGAGGTAGTTGATGATATCTGGGTAATTGAAATATTCCACTGGTGGTCGGCACCGACATTATTGATGGATTATTTCAGTTTTTATCGGTATTTTTAGTGAGTATTGAGTGATAGGTTGTTGGGCTAAAAAAAAATGGTATTAATAATAATAAAAATTGGAGATGGATATTGCCCTTAATGCGGGTGTTTATATATTTTGAGCATCATTGCGACGAGGGATATTGTAATTCATGGGATTTCGTTGATGAAATTCGATAATGCACCTCGAGTATGAAATATGAAATTCAGCTTTTCGCTCTGAATTCGAGGCGAATAAAGAATCGTACATTCATATATTTACGCACTTTGCTTGATAATTTGATGAAAATAACGTATTATATATTGCGTTAGCGCCCCTATACCGGCTGCACGACTTTTAAAACGAAACAAAAAGTACATTAAATTTCAAATTAATGAAAAAATAGAAAAAAAACAACAAATTGTAAATTTTAATGCACTTTACGTCAATTTTACACGATGAAAAATGTCAAAACCGTTGACAAACGCGTTTCTCTTTATATATGTCTGTGTGTATCATTTAAAACGCCATGAGATAATCCACAAGTCACCCAACGATTTTCATTATGCCTATATTATCAACATTATTTTTCGATAACCCTCGACTCGACAGTTAAAAAGCGCTCGAGACAAATCATCACAACTCCCCCCTACAGAAACGTACAAACAATTTGGCATGCGGCGAATACTAATGAATAGCATAGGTAGAAACACGCTTGGAGAGGGTCTCTAAGCTTTATCCTGGCGTTATACTGCCGCCATCAATTGCGAATTGACGATCTCAGGCAATTAATTGGCTCAGCCTACCTCGGCCGCGGAGGCATCAAACGAGGCCCAGGCATGCTTCGGTATACACACAGACGTGTTCTCTCTCTCTCTCTCTCTCTCTCTCTCTGCCAAGAGTTGCGCTCTGCTCAATAGAGTTTCCATCGCTCCTCACGCGCTTACTCGCGCATCTCAAAGGCCAACCTCACTCTCTCTCTCTTACTCGGAAGCAGTTCAAGGCTTCTCACGAGGCACTACTTAAACGTCTCTCTCTCTCTCTCTCTCGCTCTCAGCCTCTCCTCGACATATCGCACGAGATAGAAAGCACGCAGAGGAGATAGACGTATACGTGCCGGCAAGCACGATCGATCAGGCTCCGTTGCGCGCGTGTGCCTCCCTCGAGGGATTTGCTTATACGCGTGCAGCCCGAGCAAGTATTAGGCAGGCAAATCTTATATCTGCCAAACGGGATAACTCCTTTCGAAGGTCAGTCTCGCGGCGTTAGCTCCGGGCCAACTCCAGTCTGTGTACTATATAACGCGAGGCTCTGGAGGAGGGGAGGTGTGGCTGAGAGTAAAATCGGCGGCGCTTGCTGGCGCGCGGAGCCCGCAGCTCGGTAATGCGATTAGCGAACTTCAGCGCCTCGTGAGCTGGCAATTAGTCAGGCTAACCGAGGGTCTCCCCCTGCCTTTCCTCGTCCACATACGCCCCCGGGTCTAGCCCGATTCAACCAGCCAGGGGCCTCTAGCACGCGACGGTTCGCGAGGTCTCTCTCGCGCTCGCGATTTTGATCGATAGTTTGATACCACGCGCGTTTGTAACGATGATAATTCGCTGGGGTTGTATGATGAGTAATTGGGAATCGGGGAGCAGCTGGTTTCGCCGAGGAAATTAAGAGAGCATTAACGATACGCAGCTATACAGCTTTGGGATTAACTTTTCCAAGATGCTTATTTCGCGATCGATTTGACGTTTATAATCATCGCGCTCGGGCGATATGGGGATATGCATCCCGTACGCGCGGAGGCTGTTATTTCAATATTCCGTTAAATTCCGTTGACGTAGCGTTATAGCCGGGGAGAAAGAGCGATGCGAACAAGGCGCTAATTGACAAATATAATTGATAGTGTCAAATTCGTGCGCGGCAAGGCGCGCGTGTATCGACGACATAAATGCGCGCGTGCGAGCGGGGGAAGTAAACGAAAATAATCGGGCTCGCGCCAATTAATCGAGAGATAAATTCGTCGATTGTCGAGCTTTTAATTCGGCGGAAAAACAATAAACGTTTGTCAGGGCAGCTGCTGCATAAACGCCCCCAGCCAGCGGACCCTGAAAGGGGGGTTGCGCGAACGAAATGAAGAGACAAAAAAAAATTAAACAGCCGCGCGCGCTACAAAGCGATCGCGGCATCGTCGATATGCAGTCGAGCGAGATTATCGATTCTCCTCTCTCTCTCGCTCCTCCGAGCCTCTATTCGCGGCGGCTGACAAGAGAGCCTCCGATTAATCACGCGCGCATACCAGTCCGATCTGTTACGCCGAGTTGGCACGCAGAGGCTCGAGGAGTGGGGTCACGTATATAGCCTTCTAAACTCGTCCACCTGAGCACGAAAGCTCGGCAAATGGCTGACATGGGGAATCAAGCTACTCCCCCCTCGTCCTCTCTCGAGCTTTTTGAAGCACCTATCCCTACAAGCTTCAAAGAGGCTTCAGCGACTAGCGAGTGTAGTGGTTGGGATTATCAGTCGGTACTACTGCCGTCGCTGGTATGTACAGGGGCCGCCTGTAACGCTAGTCTCGTTGTTAAATAGAAAAGGCTGGCCTGCTTGCTTGCGCCCGAGCTATGTAAATCCAAAGCAATTTCGTTCTAATGCAAGTAACGACGTTGGGATCCTCCCCCTCATCCAACGATATACAGATGCGCACACGCGCGCGTCTCTAGCCGTTATATTACAACCGTTATTAAGCTCGAAATGTACTTTCGCTGTAAGGCGAAACGTATATCCCTCGTCGGGGGGTAAACAAAATAATTTCGAAACATCTCTCTCGAGCTTCCTCAGACGTCGAATGAACACGAGCACCCTGATGTCCCGGTTCTAATCTTCCTCGCAGCGCGTACACGCTTTTTCCATGTGTGTATATATGCCGAAGATGCGACGTGAGTGGAAAAGCTAGGAAAAAAGAGAAGGCGTTGGCGAAGAATCCGCAGGCGGGCTCTCGCGTATACATCATTAGCATTTGAATTCGTCCGGGGCTTGGTATATAAATGATGGCGATTTGCTCGAATTTCAAACGAGTTTAATTCAGTTTGGCTTTGAATTGCAAATGGAAGCATAACGGCCGCTTTGATTATTTTAGTCGAGCGGCATTGAAATACTATCCCCTCGGATTCCGTAACGGCCCCGGGTGCGAAGCTTCGCTCCCACACCCCCACCTCCCTATATCCCACTCTTACTCCACAGGACCAACGTCCGCTGAAACTTTCTGCAGTCATTTTCAATTATTCCGAGTGTTGCCATAAGTTAATGCAGATTTTACGCCTGCGAATACAAATTCCACGGGGCTGGCTCTCTCCCTCTCTCAGTGCGCCTCTGCCGTGTGTATACGGGACGCGAAACACGAAATTAAGGAATGATCTATAATTCACGCGTGATTATGACAAAATTATATTTATGGATCGTTAACGGCGACAATCGCGCTTACGGAATAATAAAGCGCTTTTAATGCCTATACCCCACCTCTCTTTATCCTTGCCAAAATATTGGTCCTGCGCTTACCTAAATTCCCTTGCATTTTTCATCATCTAAACAGTATTGTAAAAGATGCAAATCACTATCGCTTTGTTTAAATTGAAAAAAAATTAAAACCGATCGACTTTTTATGTATAAATAAAAGATGTTTTTTTCGCTCCAATTACAAAAAATTAATTCCACTCAAATTTTCCCTTATTGTTCTCCCCCCATCCCCCCAGAATATCGTAAATATCGTTCTCGCTGCAGATTATATCGATCGGAAAGAAAGGCTTTGATTATAACGTCGATTAACGAGCCATACTGTAGGAGAGAGGCTGTTTATCCGCGCTGAATTTTTCACGCGTTACATCGAGCTCGCAGCGCACAAGGACGCTTATGTCGATAGCAAGCCATGCCGGCGCAGCGCGCTTGATCGAGACGGCAAGGGTCAGGCGCAGGACTTTGCCTGCGGCGTCGACGTCAAAGTTGTTTTAATCTTATCAGCCGCGAGCGAGAGCCCTGTCTGCCTTCCCAGACAAGCCCGATACCTTTTTTTTATTCCCTTTTTCCAAAACCCTTATTTTGCTCAACAAGTTCAATTTTTGTTGTTTTTCCTTGATGAAACTTGCAAGAATCGCGAGCTTGAAAAAAGAAAGCCCCGTGCATAATAAAGACGACCTTTAGTTCGAAAGCCATTTACCAAAAGCCCCGGCCCTTTGAAGTTCGAAAAAGCCAAGCCTAATCTAGGCTCGCCGAGAGAGTTTGCCGTCCCGAGGAGAGTAAGTCCGACTCTCTAAATCGGGCATAAAGCGCCGCGAGCGACGGTCCCGCTTTGCCCGTCGCATCGAAAACTTGTCCCTAAGGGCTGATACGAGTCTGGTCGTATAATGTTCAGTGATGTACACGTATAGCTTACCTGTTTGCCGAGCTGCGTCTCGAGGCCTCCGTCGTGAACTTGGGGATAGGTGACGTTCGTCAGTTTGATCCGGCATTCGAACCTCGTGCGATCTGCGAACAGGATGAAGCTTATCAAAAAAAAACAAATAAAATAATCAAACTCGTTTCAAGCGAACGAAAGCCAAAGAGAGAGAAGAGATAAAAAGAGGAGACGCAAGAAAAAAAGAAGAATAAGCGTATGAAGCGCGGATGGGCACGTGCGAGTGTATAGAAGACGAATCATTGGTTAGCCAAGCGTGCCTCGACGTCTATACACATCGATTGCTCCTCGTCACGCGGCTAGCCAGCGGCTAACAAATCACTGCCCAGTCTCGTTCCAGCCCCCCTCGATTCTCTCTCTCTCACTCGTTCTCTCGCGCCGAGATAAATCGGTCGGCGCGTTCTCGAGAACATGTCCTCTTCGATTCGCCACGCAAAAACGAGAACAATCGAGAGGGGTGATACAGTGAGAAGAGGGGGGGGGGGTCGGGGAGGGTAGGCAGAGGAGGAAGTGGACTGCTGCTCGTGGCGGGGACGCAATTGTCCCGCATAGCCTCTTGCTCTCCATCGCTCACATTCACCTGCACAGCCGGCCGCTCGCACACACATGGATACAGAGAGAGAGAGAGAGAGAAAGAGGGAGGTATACAGTGAAAGCGAGGCCAGGGGATGCTCACGTATATATGCAGATGCATTGTCGGATGGTGGATGGCAGCGGGGTGTATAGAAGCACGGGGCGGGATAAATAAACTCACCGTTGCGGACGCGAATCGGCTCTTTGCACTGGCACGGCTTCCGTCGCTGCTGCTGCGGCTCCGAGTTGCGCTCCCCTGGGAAGGGACACTGGAAAATGCAGTCGGAACCTCGGCAGCCTAGAAAAGCCGCACGAGCGTGTGTGTATTAGTAGGGGGAAGCTCCGAGTGCGGGCTCGCCGCCTCCTCCTCCACAGGGTCTCGACGGCACCGAGAAAAATAGCGCCGATCGCCAAAGGAGAGTGCGCGCCACTGGGAAAAGGAGGGTCGAAGATAGAATCGCCAACTACCGAAGAGCACACTCGGCTCGAGGGCTAGGAGGAAGGCCGTATATATATACGGCATACATAGGGGTAGAAGGATGGCTCCAAGTCGCGGCGTATTACGGCCGAGAGAGCGCGCTCGCCGGAATGATATTCGCGCGTGGTCTGCGAGAAAAACGAGCGGGGCGCGCCCAAGCCCCGCGAGATCATTGAAGCGCCTGTTCTTGCGAAGGCACTGCTGCCCCTTCCCATCCACGGGGCAGTAGCAGAGAAAGCACCGGGCTCCTTTATTTTGCCGGTTACTCGGCGGCACGCGCTGCGCTTACCTTATTCGCGGCCGTAAATCGAGATTCGCCCCAGGCCCTATACCTCCCACAGACACACACGCGTGTGGCTCTGGCTCGCGTGTTTGGTTATAACACACGAGCCCTTGCCGAAGCGGCTCGGATAGCCCCTGCTGCTAGTGCACTACTTAAACCAGCTCATACCCCCGTTGCTTTCTTCTTTCGGGCAATTGGGAGCCGCGAATTCACGATCGCTTCGGAATTTCGGCCAAAGATCGACGGCGCTTTGATCGGCTTCCTTTAAGCCCTCCCACCCCCTTGTGCTTTGTCGGACGAGCGCTGCATTTCCGATGCGCGCTGCCTCTATTCCGAGGAGAAAAATTCATGGAATTTTTTTGTATAGCTTTTCTTGACGTTGCCGAGGCTTTTGGACGCGGTGTTATGTATGGTATCGCGCGACGTTTAATCCCAAGGATAAACAATGTAATCAACACTATTATATTATGCATACCCATAAATTATCTAACATGCCAATCAAGATGTTTGCCGGGCGTAAATGTGTATTTGCCGATAACCGATTCGCCCTCGACTCTGTGTATACACACGCGTACGTCTGCGTATTAGAGAAACAATTAAATTCTCCAGATACACCGCTGATAAAGGCCTATTTGTTCGGGGCAAATAAGTTTAACGGTCATTTTCAGTTTATGGTAATTTCTCAAAGGTTCGCTTAATTGTCCATCCGGAGACTATGCCGATCAAATATATATATGTAGGTACTCCGAAGGGCCGAATGCGTACCCCGTGCTCAAATACTATCCGGCCCCTCTCGCCCCACCGCCCCGACATTGGTCAACAAGTGCCGAAGCCGAAGTAGGTCGATTGATTTGTGTGATTGTCTAATTGCGATACTATACTCGCCCGGTGAGACGGACATGTGCGTGTATAGACACTGAGACCATTGTCCGAATGGAAAAAAAAATCATCGTGATATATGGCGTTTCAAAATTTTCATCCGTTGTTCCATCAATACTTTTTTCACGTTTGAATAATAAATTTTGTTCTTTTATCATCATTATTTTCCCTAAGTAGATTCAAAAAAGTTTTTTACACTCTTCAAATATTTAAAGAGCGTAAAAGTATTGTTTAAACAAGCCGGAAAACTCGGCAAAATTTTATTTTACAATTTTTATTTTCCAAGAAGTGAGAAAGCCGTAAAACTTCGCCGGCTCTCTCGCCGCAATGTATTTCGAATTACCTTGTACTCTCTTATTTCGCGCGCGCTCGCGAAGACGGAAAACTTTGGGGCTTTAAACGAAACTGTAGAGGCCATTTGTAATCTGACAAGTGTCTCGAGAATATTTTTTTTAATCAAAATTGCAAAAACGGTGATAAATAAAGTAAGCTGTGAAATATTTGCTTATTCATGTACCCAAAGATTCCAAAAGCAGAGTTTCGTAGTCAGGCGAACTCTAATAGCAGCTTCATAATTTATATTAATAATTGCCCGTCGTTCACTTAAGCCGCGAATCCTACGTCCATCTTCGAATCAGTGTCGTCTACAGTTATCAACTTCACTTATTTACCATAACCCAAATGCTCCGAAAAAAGTTTCAGCCCCGTATAGATGCAGTTAATGTAAATCGCTGCCGAAGAACAAATTTTTTCCAAACGCGCCGCTCGCGGTACAAGCACGCCAAATAAATAAATAAGCTAACCCGATTAGTGGACGAGTCCGACTGGTGGCGATAATCCGCGACCCCTTAACGCCGCAATCCGGGTAATCTTCTAAAACCCATAGGACGGCCAATGGGCTCTAAGCGTTCTCCGCGCAAATCCGTTGTTTCACTTTGCCCCGCTGATATATTTCTCGACTCTCCGCCTATAAATCATCAAGGCGATCCCTCTCTCTCTCTCTGGCAGAACCGAACGCCACTCGACGCGCTACATCTCCAATTCGGCGTCGAAAATCACCAGCAGCGAATGGACTACTAAGCGACGGCTTACCGCTGCCTCTCCAACGCCCTACCCCTCCAAGCGTTGGCCATTCTAAATAGTGACCGCACTTAATGCCGCTTAATTTTGCAGATCGCGCAAACCGCGCTCTATCTCCCCCCCCCCCTCACCATACCCCGACAAGCCATTCGCCGCTCTATCTCTCTATCAGAGCGGCCTCGTCAATGGCCTGTTCGTGCCACTTGACATTCTACTCGGACCACGGGTTTTTGGTCGGCCGCGCTGCGCCGCCGTTTGAGCGATAAGCTCTCTCTCCCTCTCTACTCCTCTACACACGCCATTGCGAATGCGCGCGTTAGACATTTGCATTTTAGGCTTGTTGGCCGCGCTCGATGGCTATAACGTAATTGTTTCCTTGAAATTGTTCCTTGTTTGAGCGCTCGCTATCCCCCCTCCCTTCCTGAAACCTTCGACGTGTTGATCAAGTATACGCAGAAAGAGAGAGACGCTAAATTTATAGCTTGTAAGACGTTTGCTTACTATTAGTCGATTTATCGCATAAAATGTCGAATAATTATTAAATCTCTATTGGACAAAAGTAAACGTGTGCATATAACAGCGCATTTTTCTTATTCCGATAACTCGTTGATATTAATATTATATTAATATCGCAACGTAGACTAAAGTTAATATGAACGAACTATGCTCGCGATCGAAATTTCATAATTCTGTATTACCTCTATAGAAGAAATAGAAAAAATGTACGTGAAACGTTCGAAAAATTTGACATGAAAAATAAATGTTTACAGGTTACGTCGTAAAAAACTATGTATTCCACGAATTGTCATATTCGATAACCCCCTCAATAAAACGTTCGTGCGACCCGGTTTCTTGAAGCAACTGCGCAAAACTGTAGACCCGCCCCTCCTGTTGACCCTCCCCCCTCCCTCCCCCCGCAGTACCATTAAAATCGCCAACGAAATGAAAAGCAGTGAGTTATCCACTCGTTGGCTCGGATAACGGCTCGACCGAGCAACAATGCAGTCGCGCGCAAAAATCCGATAGCAGACTCTAGTCTCGGACATTCACGACATAACGGTGGAAAGGGGATGGAAGGGGGGGGGGAATTGGAAGAGAAAGAGAAGGCTGGCATGGAAGGGCCAGGAATTAGAATAATTATTCCTGGAATGGCGCTGGGAGATGGAAGGGGAGAGAGGATATCGGGGTCTAAATGAGAGAGATGGAGGGAAAACGGTAGAGTTTGTAATTTAATTCATACCCATTTCTTCGGGGTCGGTGGTCGAGAGCTCGCAGAAATCTCCGTTGAATTGTGGACCGCATAAGCAGCGCACTGCCGCTGCGCCGACGTGCCTGCAACGAGAGATGTAAGAGAGTAGAGTGAGAAAGAGAGAGAGAAAGATAGTGAACGGATGAGGAAGTAAACAAGATCAAGCGGAAAGTTAATAAAGCGCTCGAATTTCCGACGCGTGCCTGCCTGGATGGCGCAGCCCTCCCGATACCTCTCCCCCGCACTGCCGCGAGAAAGAGACGAAGAGGGTAAGTAACGTATTTCCGGTTTACAGAGTTTTTTATGCGCCATCTGTAATTGCTTTTCCAAAGTATTCATTGCATTCTTAACTCGCTATCGAATATTGTAATAGTATAACAGTTTTTTTTTTAATCAATTTAATAAAACTTTTATTTTCTACAAGTGTCTGATAAATTTAGAATTGCTGCAATGCAAACTCAGGCAGTTATTACAGAAAACAAAGTTCGAGCTAAGAAATCCGGATGTGATGTATACAGTTAGGGGGCACTACTCCCGGAAGCATACGCAAAATTCGCGAAAATTATACGCGTGCCTGCTAATAGTTCAGACGTTCGTTTTATTTACACAGCCAAGAATCCCATACGTTTATTCCCCTAATTACAAACCGTGCGAGGCTTTTAGGCTCATTAACTAAAATAATAGCACGACATGTAGCCGAGTCACAAAATTCACTCGCGTTTATACTCAACGCGACAGATACGCGGATTGTAAAAAAAGAGAAAAATAACAGTTAACCTCAAAATGTATTCGTCTCTAATCCAAGGTGTTCACTCACGGCGTACGCTCTCCCTCTCTCTTGAGATAGATAAGACGCAGCAAGAGAAGCGGATTGAAGCTTGATTTGACGGGCGAGTTAAGTGCAGCTCTCGATCTGTCGCACGAAGTCCGCGAGAGCGCGAGAGAATCCCATTATAGAGAACTTGCGTCAGCCAATCTTACCTCCATCTTACCCCCTTACGGTAAAAGCGGAAGAGAGAGAGCGCGCGCGCTAGAGTGGCGGGAGTGGACTAGAGGGGGTAGAGAGGAAGTAGCTTACCTGCAGGTGCCGCCATTCTGGCAGATCGGCGTGCCGCGCTCGCTCACGCAGAGGGGCCCGTGGCCGCAGTGCTCGCCGCCGAAACCTTCGAAGCAATCGCAGTAAAAGGTCCTAAATGAAGAGGAATGGGTTCGTCGTTAGTGCTTAATGCCAGAAGAGACCAAGCTACACGTCTCACACTTCTATACCCCCTTCCACGGGGAGTCTTGCTACTGCTCGCTGCTGCTGCTGCTTTGGAGGGCTCGAGTCTACGGACGGAGGTGGATAATGAAGACTCGAGATTGCGCGAGGAGGTAATTCAACTGGGCTGCGGCGCTATACACGGCATCCCGCTAATGAAGTAAGTAATGATGCACACGCCTGTGATATTATTAATTGGGCTCCCTCGATCCTACACCTGAGATTTCGTCAGCCCGCTGACGGCTTATGAATATTTTGCTTTTTCTTTAACTGTAAATATTGTATAATTTAGGAAAAGCTAGTGTTTTTTAGAAATATTCCACAAATTATTGAATATTGTTTTTATATTACGTTTGAAACTTGAGAGTATTTTTTAATTTAAAAATGGAACTTGGTAATAAAAATAACAACGGTTAAAAAACATAATAAAAAATAATAAATTTTTATCTCTTAGTTTAAGTAATATACTCTTTTGATCTTATTAAAGAAACACTCGGGCACAATAGATAAACGCTTTATACCGGTGAACTTGCTTGTTTTACGTTTATTCGCGTAATTTATGAAAATTATGATTATATTCGAGTCGTGCATATTAATTGACAGGAATTTCCGAGTGCCTTATAATATTAACTTTTCGAAATATTTCAAGGTTTACGCGCTGAAATTTTCATTATAAGATAAATATTAACATTTTATCGCGGCGCAAACTTTTGTTTAACATCAAATTGACGCTGCGACGCTGCACAAAAATTAATTGATATAACGGTGTAAATACCGCCACACGACGACGCGACGTTATACGGCTATTAAATCTACTTTATTAAAATTTTATTAATTTTATAAACACGACGAAGCGACCAAGTATCGGCGTATAGTATTAATTAATACCGAATATTTCAATAATACTATAGATTTAATGAAATGCGACCCTTTTTTTCGCGTTCGATATTTTATCATAAAAGTTTATTGAATTTTATGGAAAGTAACATTGTTGCCTCGGTGTGTGTTTGCGTGTACGTGTATGTGTACGCGTGTTTGTATAAAAGCAAACTGCGAGGGGGGGGGGAGAAGCAACAAATTATGAAGCCAAGGAGTTTTCCGGAGCATTGAAACCTCCTGGCAGTGAAGTACTTCGAGTGCAACGCTATACGCTATAGAAACATTTAAGGACTGCAATAGTATAAGTCACGGTCCAGTTGTGGTTGGCTGATAAAAAGTTGAGGATTAGTTTCTGAAACATTGCGCTCGATAGAAAAGGCGAGAGGGGGCGACGGGAGGGAAGGAAAGGGGACGAAGTAGCCCAGGTATAAACGCTGCCTTTACTTTTTCCAGGCTTTTCAATGGCCGACCAAGCTAGAGAGAAAAAAAAGCCGAAGGAATTAAATCGATATTGAAAAATAAATATTTTACGCTCCGTGCACACAACAGATATTAAATTTAATACTCGACCTTAACAAACTTTTCTTTTAATTCAAATAAAATTTACCTCTCGATATATTTTTTGTTTGCACGCGCGTCAAATTAAATAAGAAAATAGCAGTTGCATGGATTACCCTCTTTAATCAAAGAATAATTAAACGGAGGCGGTTATCAGAAACCGCAGAAAAAAAGAGAAAAGGAGCACGAATTGCAGCACAATTAACAGCCTTTGACGCGCTCGCTAATTTAACGCACTGCTGCAGGACCCAGTGGTAAACTTGACAAAAAAAAAGAAAGAATGAAAGAACGAGAGTAGGGAAAAGAGAAAAAGTAAAGGAAAGGAAATCCCAATGAAACATCGTAACTCCGTGGGTATAGTACCGCAGAGGATAGAACGAGAAAGTCACGTATAGGGCGAAGGAAGGGAAAGGAGTAGGGGGAGGAAGAGGGATCGATGAGAATTTCACGGGAGTCCCTGCCGCCAAATTGAAGAATCGCGGCCGAGCGAGATAATACAGGCCGGCGCAGCTCGGCTGCGGCAATCTAAATTACAAACTTCCGAGTGATGCTGCAGAGGTGATAGCTAAGGGCCTATATACTCGTCCCTGGCACTTCAATTTTCGTCCTACCGCCCCCCTTTCCCTACTATGACTCCTGCGAGCCTCTATCGCTTTAACGCCGATACGCCGATGAAAACGGAGCTCCTGCAATGTATAAGTATATAGAAGCGCGCACGGTGACTTTACAGAAGTACAAGGAACACAGGGATAGAGAGAAAGAGTCGTTTAGCCGAGTTCATTAGTAATTAGTGGTGGCTGCTGGATGTGTGTTTTTTTTCTTTCTTACCCCTCCCTTCCGCACAATCGCGCTCATGGAGAAAAGCGTGAAAAAAAGCTTTGAAGTGCAAGCTCGCTTTACCTTAGACGAGCGAGAGAGTAAGAGCGGGTTTGAATGCCGGGGATTGTTTGAGACTAGGCGAGAAGAAAGAGAGTCGAGGGCTTTGCCGGGGTGAAAGAAGAAGATGCCAGGGCTGTGTAAGCGTGAGGTAGTAGCGCGCGTATAGAGTCATTAGCGGTCACTTTGATCGTTATTTGTGAAGTGGCTTTTAATGAAAGTTGCGCGAACTAACCGAGGCTGTTTCACTTTAATAAGCGCGAGTCGAGGACGTTCGGAGAGTCGTGCGTTTGTTTGGAAATGCGACGTATATATAGCGAGGATGGAATTGCCGCCGAAGGAGGGAGGGCCAGGGGATCTCTGGAGGAAAATCGGGTAATTTATCGGTGGCAAGTGTGCGCGCGCGTGAGTGTTTGCTGCTGGTGCTTTGTTGGGGCTGCGCTAGGAAGGGTGGTAGACCAAGCGCTGCGTTTCCGCGATGCGGCCAGTGATGTATATTTTTCTTCCGGGGATCTATGATACAGGGCCGTCTATGTATCATCGCGCAAGATCAATAACGCGCTTGCACCCTTTCTCTATACAGCCTTAACCCCGCGTATCGCGTTCGAGCTCTCTAACGAATTTTCATCGGAGCTCATCAAGCAGCTACAAATCCACAGCTTCCATTATACTCTCGAACCCACGCTACCCCGGCGAAATTTTCTGATCCTGCAAAAAGCCCGAATTAATATTCTCCCCGGAGTGCGAAACAACTCGATTAGTCCGTAATCGAAGATATCCAATAAAGCCGGGCAGCTTCCGGAGCCGGCCGAATCGATTAAATATTAAAAAGCCGAAACAAGCTTGTATCCGGGCCTCCCTCTCTCTCGTACATACACCGGTAAATCTCTGCCCTTAGAACTCATTGAATAACATGAGAGCGAGAGGAGGGATGGAGGTAGCGCGGTGGTTGGAATAGGCTGCCGACTAATACACGCGCTTAAATATACATCAAGCGGAACAAGCCAGACACGCCCGCAAGATGCAGGGGCCGCTCACCACTCGCTCTCTCTCTCGCTTATATTGATACACTCGATATACTCGCCGGTTATCCCCCACCTGGTTCTCGCGGGTTACCGACCCTCCCCCGTTCCTTCGCAGGCATCTCGAGAGAGCGCCACTATACCCTTGTATACATCCGACTCCGGCGCGTTTCATTTACGAAGGCGCCTCCTTCGGCTCCTGTATCTTGACAATGGCCAGGCTCTTACTAAAAGTGCAAGCGACTGGAGAATTAAGTGGAAAAGCCAGAGATTGTAGCGGTGCGGAAGGAGGAAAAAACGTAGGGAGGGAAAATCGCTTGTAAGGGGGACAAGGTGGTTGTGAAGCTGGTTTCTTATTCATTGGTTGGAAGGGAGAAAGCGACGAGACGCACTTGTCGATTAAGCTCGGCAAGTTTAAATGCGTCTATTCGCGCGATTAAGTGACTGTCTGGCGGATGATATTTCCTTTGAGCGTTATTCTTGTGTTTATAAGGTTAAATTAAGATGTGTATTAGGATTGTTTGGAATTGGTTTTTTAAAAAAATAATAATACATGGAACTGTCCATAGTACGATTGATTTTGAAACGAGCTCGCGTGTTCGAGCGCTCGGTTGCTTTTATTAAACGCGAGTTAATCGGATCTTCAGCGGAATGTATAGTGCAACGTATGTTGTTGAACTAAATAAACAAAGCCGGAATACAAACAGAAGAATTACAACGGAAACGCGGGGTATATGATATCGGAATACCGCCACACTCCGGGGGTCGTGTAGAAACAATAACATCCGCGAATTCGAGCGAAGCATAACGTATATAGATCGAAAAACAAAATAATTTAAACAAAAAATCACCACTCCTGTGTGCATGTGTGTGGTCCAATCTAAAATAACCTATCGCACACTTGTGAATATAACGTACCAGGGTTTTTTTATTTCAATAAAACAAACAGCATATCGCCATAATCGCGAGAGAGCGCAATAATGAAAAGTAAAAAAGCTTCGACTGGTGTTTCGGAGCGATTAGAATAGCAAGTGGTGTTCCAGCAAGCGCTCTCGGCTTTTTAATTTCAGAAAAACCCTCTCCAGGCTCATCCGGAAGAGAGATGCCAGCGGCTCTTAGCAGCTCCCCCCTCTCTCTCCGGTACGATAGCGCGGGGGGATATTACAAGCGGCCAGTGGTGCTCGGGCAATTAGGACTCTATGGAGCTCGTATAACGCGGTGATGCGGCTGTTGCGGAAAATCGAGCCTCGCAGGAGCTCGAGTGCTACGACGACGACGACGACGACGACGACGCTCGTGATACGCTTATCGAGCGTGTTAGCCGTAATCTCGGGCTGTAACACCGCGAGAGAGCTCGGGGTGATTTATCACCCCAAAAAAAGGCCTGCCGGGTTAATCAGTTGAACACAGCCGCGCGCTATATGGAAACTTGGAATACGACCTCGAGCTTCGAGTTGGATATGCTCCCCACCTCGGCTAACTTTGAAGGATGAGCTTTCTCGTTGGACTTTTGATGAAACGAGCTGTTTTAGGATCTTTATTGCGCGGTAGGTGTTAAGGGCTTATGGCGCACTTCGCGTCTATTACGCTCTGTAATTATAAGGGTAAGTGGTTGGGATTGAGAAGCGACCCGGAGAAGTGGTCGTGGGGTAGTATAGGTGATTCTCCGGGGGAGGGGAGGGGAGAAATAGGATTGGGTTATACTCGGCTTTTTCTCCGAGTGGTCTTTATTTAATGCCGAACGACGCTGGCTGTAAATAAAATATTAGGATAGAGATAGAGGGACTTTGCTGCCGCTGGCATCGAGAGTTTGTTTTCGAAACGATGAAATATGTAGGACGGAGGGGGGAAATAAATACCATTGACTTTCTCATCCTCGGCGCAGTCGGTGCAGTCGGTGGAGCTTTTAAGAAACGGGGCGTTTGTTTTTAAAAACGATTAATCTTCCATCGGCTCTCTTACTTGGATTGTGTTTCTTGATTATTTAACGAAAAGAATCTAGAATTCCCTTTGAGCATCGAGCCCGTAAATAAACAAGATATCTAACTCTCGGGGGAAAATAAAATTCGCACTTTTTCAACGAAATTACGAAAGAGCACTCGCTTTAAAGCCGAGTAAAATCTTGGCTTTGTGAGCTTTGATTGTTGTTTCTGGACAATAGATACAAAAGGAGCTGCCGTCTTGGGGCCGAGGCGCAACGAGACGGCGAAGTGATAAAATTAAACATTATCCTCGGGATGATAATAATAAATTGAAAATCGCGCTTTCCGCCGGGTCCGCGTAATTTTAATAAAATTTAACAGCGACAAATACAGATAATACTCGTTTCCACGAGAAATATAAGCTTCTTACTTATTCTGAGAAAGTGTGTATATATAGAGCCGTCGACGGTATTTATCGTGGGAAGAAAATAAATTTGAAGGCGGCAACAAAAGCAGTTGGCCCGGGCAACTTCCGAGACAATAATGTGCAGCAGCGAAAAATATATGCTGATCGAGTTTTCTGCTTCCGGGGATGAAGAAAGAGTGAGGGAGAGAGAAATTTTGAAATATTGACATAATGAAAGAAGGTAGAAAAGACGAGCAAGAAAAGAAGAACGAGGCATTGTACACGAGGGAAAGAAAATCCGCGATAAAGAAAACGAGCTGCGGACAAAAAGCGTCTTGTTTGTCAGCTTTTACGAAAATACGGCTTTACACTTTGCGCCTGCCGCTAAGAACGTATACGGAGTGCTTATTTAAAATACAAACAAAAAATATGAATAAATGAATAAACGAAGAATATAACTCGAATGGAAATTTTTATTAATTATAATCAAGCTTCAAATAAACTTGATCCATTTTAATAAAAAGTCGCAGGCGTTAAATCCTAATTATTTAATTAAGCTAAGACGGGGGCGAAGGGGACGAGTCGTCGCTTAAAATTAGCTAACTAAGACGAAAATTCATCCGTTAAAGCGCCCCCAGCCAAGATATGATATGCCACCGAGCGAGAGAGAAAAGTTGAAAATAGTGATAATTAACGAGAGGCTCCGACGGCGCACTCGGTTACTCAATCAAAAGAATTTCATTTTGTCGCGTCCGAGTGTCTCGAGAGCTTGGAGTAGGCGTGTTCCGGCCGGCACGTCACTCTAGCCCCGTTATATCCCCGACTATCATTTACATTTATGAGCGGACATTGGAGGCTGTAGCTACCCCCCGGCTTCAGGGAGGCGAAGGAGAAACAGTCGTGTAATCAGCTTAATAATATTAGGAGAAAATTATGCAGACTAATAAAATTATGCAGCCGGCAGGTCGTTTACCGGCGTCTCCTTTGCGCCCTTCGCCGGAGATAAGATTTTTTACCTTTACTCACCCCCCCTTGCAGAATTCACTTTTTTTCTCTTTTACATTTTATTTTGACTTCGTTTCTAATTTTGCGAGAGGTTTTAAACGCGTAACAGCTGCTGCTGTTTATCAGAGCCTTTCCGCCGAGCATCAATTTGTCTTTTACATTTGCCTCCGTTTTGTTTTTCCGCGAGAATGAGCTTTTCTCTTTTTTTTTTGTTTTGTTCGCAACGAACCGGGTATTAAAGTTGGAATATGAAAGGTGTTGCTTATATACCGCGCGAGAGCGCATCGATTAAAGCTTTCCCTTCTTTTTCTTTATCGAGGCATAAAAAATGTTTATTTTCAATAACCTTTCGCTCTCTCTCTTCTCTCGCTTGCCTACTATACTTGTGCGTGTATAGTTTTGTGAAATAATAACTTTATATTAATTCCGCGCGCGTTGCGCTTTAAATATGCTTGTTAAATCATTGGAGATTAAACGAGAAATTCGCTATTCGAGCTTTAAAAGACCGCAATTCGGCTTTGTGGGCCGCCCCATTGGTATACGAGGCAAGGGGTGGCGCGGCGCAAAAAAAAAACAACAGAAAGAAGGAGGGGGAGGCTGTATAGATAAAAAGCAGGGGCCGCGCGAATACGCGAGGCAGTAAATTGTGTTTATCAGCAGCTAAAATCGGCATCTATTGTCTTGTCGATTTCATTACTTTATCCGCCAGCCACTCGCCACCCCCCGACCCTTATGCTAGTAATTTATAGCCTCGATATATATATTTTAAAATCATTAATTTAAATTCGTTGCGGCTGAAAAAGTTTACTTTTAATTGACCACGAGCGCGATATAATAACCGCGGGATTTAGCGCGTTTCTTTGATAACCGTGGCTCCATTGGAATACAGTAAATAAATATACACGAGAGCGCTGGAGTGAGTTACTCAATCGCGGAAGGAAATAAATAGGATTTTCCATCCAATCGGGCTATAATAAACATTAACGGTTTGCTATAAAGAAACAACGCGCGAAAAGAAATAAATTGCAATTCGATAATTTAGTTTTCATCGTTGTTTTCCGCATAACTACGCCGTTATAATAAACATCTTTATGGGCACAGCTCAAGATAGACGTCGGCATAAGTATAGCTAAATAATAATGAAATAAACGTTAAAACCCGCGTATTTGCCTCCCACCAAACCTGCAAACAGAAGGGCAAGTTCCATCGCGGAATTTCATTTTGGCATTAATCAGTAGTAACAAACGGATCGTCGGCACAAGCGTATCTCCTTGGCTGCGCTGCAGAGTAGTCCGCTCCTACTCGGCTAGTCTGAGCTCAATAGCCTGCAATTATACTGATTACCAGCGGGAGAGGGGGGGGATGCCAAGCCCGCAGTAGCCTCTCGGCTCTTCTTCATTCGCTGATCAAACATTCAGCGGGCGATAATGAAAAAATCAATATCGACGAGTAAGCGTGTACTCCCCGGCGCGTACATAAAGAGGCAAGAGAGAAAGAGAAAGAGAGCGAGAGAGAGAAAGAGAAAGAGGGAGAGAGGTCGAATTTTGATGAAAAGAGCATTGTCCGACCGTGGCTCTCTCGCTCTTGGACGCCTTTCTCGCCAGGGACAATATTTGCAAATGCACGCGGTTTTCCTTGAAAAAAAAGGAGGTACATAAAAAAAGCGAAGAAGTAGATAAAAAAAAAGAGTCGGAAGAAAAGAGAGAGAAAGCTAGGTAGTATCGCCTGCGAGAGCTGCTCGGCCCTTTTTATTTCCACGGCCACAAAGCCGAGTCTGAGCACGATTTTTTTTTCTCTCCTATCTTTATCCTTTTCTTTTTCTCTCGCTCTCTCGGCCAAGGAAAGAACAGCGCGCGAGACGAGAAAGTAAAAAAAAAGGCTACGGGGGAACAAAACACTCGCCGTCGTGGTTATTAGAATGCAAAGTTGTCCAGGTGACGGGGGAGGAGAGGGAGAGCTTCTTCGGGGGGAAGAGCGCGGGACAATTAGTGTCGAGTCGGGGTAAATCAATTACGCCGAGGGAGATGTTCCGAACGAGCAGCAATCGGTCTACGCCAAATTTTTTCGTCCTTATACATAATTTTGAGGAAACACGTCCGAGCGAAATTTAAAACGTCCCCCTGCACGTGCAATAATGATGGTGCATAGCTATATAAGATAGAAATAATGTATCAGTGGTTGGGCTCTAAGTATAGTTTCCATTCTCCAGCCAGCATCGAGCTCTTTTGCCACCGGCCCTCCATATACCGAAGTCTCTCGCACATGACTGCGGTTTTGCGCACGAGTGCGCGATTCGAGTATTTATGCATTCCGTTTTCGAAAGCGCGCGGGCACTGCGTGTTTCTTACGCGGCTGCGGACAGGCTCTCTCCCTCCCTCTCTGCGGTCTCTCTGGCACTGTGCTTTTCTTTTTCTCCTCTTTGTTCAACTCTCCGTATACTTTGCTGGCCTGCTTTACCCCGAGAAAAAGAGTACGCTAATGCTCCCTTGCAATTCTCCAGCTTTATATATACCTACACGTCGTTGAATTAAGTTTTAATTGTTATTTCGAGATTTAGATGAAAATTCCGCTTTTGTTCAAACGTTAAAGGTTCGAATAAACAAAAACGAACAACAAAATTCTTCTCGATGTTTAAACATTTTTTTTCCTCTTAATTCATCATCAAAGCTAAAAATTTTTCTTTTATTCTCGTTCCGTTAAATTACATCGTTGAATTCTAACGAAAAACATCTAGCTCCGGATGTAACGTGCTGGAATGCGAAGAACGCCAGAGAAGTGAATAGAGAAAGAGGATGGGAGTGTGAGAGAGAGAGAGAGAGACGATCGATCGAGCAACTTGACTCCGAGCAAGCTAGACGAGGGTTTAGAGAAGAGCCTCGGTCGCAAGGGTGAGAAACTGCGGGAAAGAGAGAGAGGGAGCGTCGACAGAGCGGTAACTTTGTCGTGTACGCTTGAATCCGTAAACACGGCTACACGGATGTTGTAAGCGGGTAATGCGTGTTTTCTCATTCCCCCCTCGTGAAGCGAAGGGGAAAAAATCAGATCAGAGCCCACTCGCCTTTCTTTCTTTTGCTGCTCCTTTTTTTCTCGCGCGAGAGCATGTATGAATTTTAAGTCTCCCACCCGAGGGCTAGAATATGGTACATTTCGAATCGAGCGCAAGTTTTAGGATATAAATTATGATAATGCGCGCAGAGAGTGGGGGGGGGGGGGAAGGTCGTACTTACTTTAACACGATAACGAATTTATGGGTGGCGGGGGAGAAAGAGGCGGCAAGTTTCAAGTGAGTTTCGAAATTTTGCACTCTGTTGACAATGTACTCGGCCGATAAGAAAAGGAAAGTTTGATAAAAGAGGAATTTTCGCGCTCTAATACGCGGAGAAGTTTAGAGCGCGTTTAGACTCCGCGCCGCAAATGCGTAAACTCGTCAGGAAGACATTTGGCATAAACACGTACACGCGCTTGCGTTTATTGAGCGCAACAATTTTGCAATTGTAAAAGACGAGAGTGAATTATTCATTCCGCAGATCGATAGAGCCACGCGTAATTCCGGAGCGGCGTCTTAAAAACGCAACATTTTCCCTTGCCAATCAAAATATCCAATTCGAAACGCCCGGGATGGTGCGTTTTTCTGAGCTCCGTTTTAACATCATTCCTGGAAATATGAACATCAGAGGGTCGTGACGAGGGGGTCGTATTCTCGGAATACGCAATCTCGAGTTCATCACTTCTCGATTATATACCCGGCCATCGTTTCGCCTAGTAAATCCTCGGCGTAAAAGAAAAAGCAGGCTTCTAGACGCTATGGGGGTGTAGGTAAAAGATTTCCTCTTAAAACAACAGCGTCTTACAACAGGCCATCAGCGGCGCCGTTAGTATCATCGTCATAGCAGCAGCGGCGGCAGTAGCTGGAAGGGCCTGTATATAGGATAAATAAGCTCACGCGTAATCCGCAGCAAGTAGGCAGTTGCCGGCGAAGGAGCAGTCGGGCAGGGAGCAAGCCCCGGGCCTCTCGGCCTCGCCCGCGCCCATCTCGTACGTCAGATTGAAGCCGTAGACGTCGAGGAGGCGGTCGAGCACGCGCACGTGGTTGCCCTCGAGCCGCTCGAGCTTGAACTCGACGACGAGATAGGGCCGATAGGTGCGCAGGCTGCGCCGCTCGAACACGTTGCCCTCGTCGATCTCGTGGAGCAGCGCCCCACCGAAGCTCGCCGCCTCGCTCTCGTAGTAGGCGTACTCGGTGAAGCTGAGGCCGCGGTAGGCGTAGAGCTGGGTCAGGTAGACGATGATCGAGGCGTTCGCCGCCTGCTCCGCCAGCTCCGAGGCGTCGAGGATCCAGCGACAGCTGACCGGCACCGCGAAGCTCGAGGGGAAGCCGATCGTCGAGATGACGCCGCGGCGGGCGGTCAGGTGGCCGCCGCACTGGCTCGCCTCGGCCGAGTCGGACTCCGGCTCGCACCTGCCGTTGCCGACCAGCGGCAGCAGCAGTAGGGCTAGCTGCACCACTAGCCAGCGACCGCCACCTTGTCTTGATACCTGCGAACAAAGCAACGCCGGATTATGACTTGCTCTAGACTCGAGCTGTGTCTTTCTTTTGAAACGCTACGAGGATGCTTTCGCCCGGGGATATGTTGGCTTTATTAAGAACGACCTTACAGTCCGGAGCTTGCTGGTATTAAAGAAAGAAGAGAAAATTTAATTAAATTGTAGTTTTTATTCCCGAGGTTCTGTTTACGAGTAGTGGTGGTATAGTTGTGTGTTTGAGCTCTAATATTAATGCTAAGCTTATTCGATACATATCTAACATTTATTTAAATAACCACTGCAATATTCGGGTAAATATTATTACGATTGTTTGTCCTGCATGATTACACTAATTTCCGAATGGCTATTGACGGAAGGATTCAACGAAAATATGTTCAATGCCGCGGACAGTCGCTCGTGAAATTGATTACTTGCATACAGTGATCTTTGTAAGTGATTACGCGGATGTAACATTGGTGCGTAATCTACCTTTGAAATTACAGTTCCCTCGCTCATTTGCGTAACTCGCGCGAAAATAAAAAGAAACGTATATTCATATAATACGGGGTTAGCGTAAGGTCTGCTTATTTATTTTCTCGGAATCTCTTTCACTTCAACAAGATCATAACAATACCTGGAACAAAAAGTAGCGTTTCTCCCTCGGGGCAGAAGAAAAAAAAAGTTGGATTATCATTCGAAGCAACAACGTGCACTAAGACCCTATTCCCCCCCCCCCTCGAAAGCAATTGCAAAAACTTGTAATCGCAAATCGCGGATAACCACAACAGACGCGCAATCCAGGCGTCTCCTCGCGCGTCTCTGAAAGTCGCGCGATAAAACCGCCGCCGAAACGAGAGTTGCCGAGCCAACGCGCTTGAAAAAGCCATCGCCGACTCTCGTGAAAAAAAAGAAAGGAAAGCAAGAGAAAAGGACGCAACTGGAGGCGCGGTATTTTCGGGACTGCCGTCCGCGAGGCACGATAAAAACGAGAGCGTTGAAAATCACGAGCGCCTCCTTCTCCTTCTGCCACGGGAGTGGAAAAGCCAGAGGTCGTTTTTGCGCGTTTGACTTTGCTTTCGGCTCTGTACCGTCGTCGCGCTGGCACGCCTTGTGTATACACGTGTTTTGCCGCGCGTATACACGCTACTCCCCAGCCAGCCTCTCCTAGTTCCCCTCCCCCCTCACCCTCTTACTTGCTTTCGTGTGCCTAGCCTTCCCGTTGTTTGCCTCGTCATGGATGAAGAGTGCGCTAAAGGACGAGGCAACTTGCTTGTAAATATTTTAAAAAAACAAAACAAAATACCCGTCTGCTCCTGTTTGTAGGACTAACTGTAAGGCTATGTGTACAGCCGGCGTGCCCAGCCAGCGTAATTAAAATGTTATTCTACATAAGCGAATGACTTAACGAGCGTGATTGATTTTTAAAGGAGAGCTTGTTTCTTTGCTTGAATATATAGAAAATGAAAAAAAAATAATATTCGCAGATTATGAGCATGAGAATTATTACGTTTTATGTTTGCATCTTTTTAATATTAGAGAAAAGGAATATCGCGTTTTTTAATGTGCGCGTGTTATTTGACGTTTTCTCAAAGCAATGAATTCTTTGGCTCTTTTAAAGAGAGGGAAAAACGTTTTATGCTACTGCGTTTTGTCGAGAGATTCACAATTTCATATTACGATGACATCAATTTGAGAAAGATATGTGCAGGTATTGCGAGATGGCATACTAAGGCCGACTTTAAATTGCAATATTTGAAAAGTTCTTAACAATATTCACGCTGCTATTTTTTTTTATTTTTTATTTGTCAGCAAAGTAAAAAAAATCCGATTATCAAAGAAAAAATATTAAAAATTAATATGAACAGCATAAATGTAAAATTTGTGGTAAATGTTTGAAATATCGATTTAATTCTATCTATGCAGCTTTTATAAAGGACAATGGTAGAACGACTTCTGCTCGGATCTAGGAGAAGTGAATTTAAATGAAAATTTTCTGAAGGAAAACTAAGTACACTTACGTGCGTGAAGACTGCCGGTAACGTAGCATATTTTAAAACCGTTCATTAAAACGGATTAAGAATATACTTTTTGTAAAAAGAACCTTTTAACACGGTAGCGAATTATTTAACATAAATATTATGAGAAAAAGAAATTCGGAACATACAAAAAAATCTGTCAGTAAAAACTCTGAAAACGCGCTCAATTAATTTTTAGCTTTTTGACAAGCTTACGCGCAAAGAGCATAAAAATTAATTAATACATCAATTTTTAATTCAAAATGATTTTTGCTGTTTACACATTAAAATAATACAAAAATATAATCAAAATCAATACGAATGTCAAAATACTGAATAATTAATTTCGTTTGAAAACAGAAGAAAAAATTTTTACTTTGACATTACGCTTGAAACATTTAAACCACCTTTTCTATGCTTTTACATGAAAAGCTACAAGTAAAAAGGACCTTGCATATGGCAAAAAGCTTTTTTTCGTAACGGCGTGCGTGAGACACGATTTCACGCACGCTCGCTCATCGCTCGCGTGCTTAAAATCGCGTCTCACGCACACCCTTACGAAAAATA
>JAPYYQ010001268.1:0-14919 GCA_030522585.1 Anagyrus pseudococci
TCTTGTATCGAAATGTACTATTCCAGATGCTGACGAGATGATTAGTTCGCTCGGTGCACTAACGTTAAAGTGCAAATTTTCATATGGTCTAGGATCTAATAGGTTGTTCAAAGATATTTTACCTTCAATTAAGCGCTACTGGGCATCTAAAGTGACCACATTGGTTTCTTAAATTAATGTTTGATTGCGAGTCATTGAACATAATCGGTTGGAGTAGTCGTTTAGATTTTAAAGCATTTTCGTACGAGCGAAATAAAAAGCATGTTGAATAAAAAAAACCGCTGCTAATTACTTTAGCAGTGTGCTTCCTCAAAGAACAATAACTTTTATAAATAGTACATTTCGATACAAGTGCGTAATTCGTAATAAAGCAAAAATCATAATTTACTGTATTTAAATAGCTAATTTTACAACTTTTACTCAGCTTGATGTATATTTAAATTTTATTTATTTTTCGTGAAATCAGCAATGGGAAATATTAATTTCGCAGTTAAAGTTGAAAAGTCGCGGATAAAAATTAAATGGGATTTCGTAAAATTTGTATATAATAAATAACGAATTTTCAATATTCTCACAAGGTAATTCCGAGCCTATCACTAATATGCTTAACGTTAAACACGCGCAACGTCCATACTTTCAACATAATTAAATTATCTCCAATTACAAATGCTTTTTTGGCGGTCGTTAGCCGGCTCGTATATATTTGACAAAGCATTATTAAAATCTGTCATCAGTTTCCGCGGTGACTAAGTGCAAATTTATGAATAATGCGCAAAATCTAACTACACAAAGAGCAAATAATAAAGAAAAAAATGTTACGTAAATTCCCTATGGACTTATTATTATTATCACGATTATTATTGTGCCTGTCCAGTTCATTGAAAAGCAATGCAACTAGCGTTGCGCGTATATATAAGCAGGTTTACAAAAATCAGCGTCCATTATAAGTTATAATTGCTTCCTTACAAATACTCGGTATTATTCACAACTTTTACCTCAAAAGCTATAGAGTAAGTTTTATATCAGCTTTCTAAATTAAACTTTGATCGAACAAAGTAAAACAATCAAATCGAATAACAATCAAGTCGAGAGGAAATCTAGAAAGAATATTCCAAAAGAAGCGAGCCAACTTGAGTGGGGCGGATGGGAAGAGGAGACTCAGCGGGGGAGAGTAAAGGGGGCGAAAAGAAGCGCAAAGTTTTCGCAAGCCCGACTCGCTTGGTTGAGCGCAATTTCCCGCTCCCGGGGCTCTCCTTGGTAACGTCGATTTTCAAAGGGACCTTAGCAAGTAGACGGAAGCCAAGGGATTTCAGGCCAAAGGCCGCACTCCGTTTGAGACTTGACGTTTGCCGACGGCAAGTGTCGATGACGACTAGTACTCGACGATCGAAGGAGTACCGGTCTAAGAGCAAGTCCGAGGCTATTGAGCCGAGCTATTGTGTTGCGGTGTAGACCTGCCGGAAAAGCAGATTCAACCTGTGTCTGTGTCCGTGTATACATAGGAAAGCCAGAGGCTCGATACGGAATTATCAATTTGTCTTGTTTTGAATGTGTCTCGCGAGGGAGGGGAGAGAAAGCTATTCTCTCGAGAGAGCAGAATGAGGAAGGTCGGCAATTAAACATGGATTCGTTTTCGTTCGTTGTGGGAGGCGCTCTCGCTGAATTATCGGCTCGTTGGCTCGCGAATCGCCCGCTCATGTGTTAAATTGATCGAAGGGCTTTGTTTAATGCCAGGCTATTTCTATGTACGCTCGAGGTGCGATATGGCTCGGGGATTTAAATTCGACCTGATTTCTCTTCTTCTTCTTCTTTTCTTTTATTTGTTTTTCGATTGATTATGCCGATGCATACTTCAAGCGCGCATTACCCGACATTTTCTAAATTGTTGAAAAGCCAATCGTAAAATAGCACTCGACTTTATTATTTTTTCTTTTTTTTTATCATTATTTTAAGCGATCGTTACAACAGCCGTTATTCGTTCGATCGAATTGGTGTTGGCGAATCGTTTCATCTTCACGCTTGTATAAAAATTTCACGGTCCGTCTGACCGTACCGCATTGTTTCTACTTAATTCGAAAAACCAAACTGCTTTGTGTGCCCTCGGAGCGATTCGGCGTGGAGTTAAATTTTTATTTCAACATTGTAAGCGTCGACGGAAAAATGCGTCGCGCGTGTGAAACAAAAGCAACAACGACAAGCGGGGCACGTAACAAAAATATACATATATCGCAATATCGTCTGACCGAGCCGCGGCAGATCTACTGATGCCGATCGGTGCGCGCATTGATTTATCCGAAGCCGCGAAGGCAGGGGCAGGGGAAGGCCCCATTTATTACATAAATATCTCTCGACATCAATTCTTAAGACTCAAAGACAAGAGCTCAATCTCCTGCGGCCGGAGAGAGAAAGCAATTTCCCCCGGCGAAAAATAACACACGTTCGATCGCGCATCAAACCGAGCGAACGGGAGCAATAACCCTCGGCCTCTTTTCTCCTTCCCCTAACCCCCTCCTTCCGCCCTTCTACTCGCTTTATAATCCACTTATATTACATTTCGAGCATCCGAAACATCTTTTTACTCCCTCGTCCACAATATGACCCATCTCTCTCTCTCGCTCGTTTTCTCTCTCTCTCTCTTCCTCGTTTCCTCCTTCCTCTATACTCTTGCTGCAGCTGAACAGTTATGTGGCCTGCGGCGATCCATCCACAAGGGCTGCTCTAACCGCGGAAGCCGATTAACTTGGGAGATTGCCTACTCATAAGACCTGCTCTCTCTTCCAAGCTAACGTTTATTTTTTCACTGCTTCGCTGGACGACGACCAGAGAACGAGAGAGAGAGAGACAGAGAACTCAAGCGCTGGTAACGACGTATTATTCAAAGTTACTGCTAATTGCTTAGGAAAGTGTACAAGATAATTGATTTGAGCATCGAGCCAATTATGCTTGTTAGTTTAAATGCTCTTAGCTCTCTTTCTAACCCCACGCCCACCTCTCCCCCTCTATTCCTGTCTTTCTCGAAAGTAGAGGAAGGTTTCAAATTGGCAACGCGGTAGAATTTCAAATTCTCCCCATTCAAATATCGCTTTGACGCGTGCGCCCGCAGGACGAAAAAGTTATATCCTCCGACCCTCCTGGGAATTATATTCAGACCATTAGAAGATTTTTATACCCGAGCATTATAATCGGATTTGCGAGGGTAAATAAAAAAAAATAAAAAAAAAAGTATATAAGAAACCCGAGCAGGCTCGCTCGTGCATTTGGCAACAATTTTTCTCTCTTTTTTTGTTCACCGCCTAAAACGACGCTCGTTTTCAAAGAAACGCTTAAAACCTCTCTCCCTCGCTAGCTCCATCTTGCCTCGCCAAGTATCGTCGCGTTTAATTAGAGGCGCTCGAAAAGCATGACGGAAGGGTAAATGGCCGCTCGGCCCATGCATATTCACGTTGTCTTGTCTTTTTGTCTGTATCGCGAAAGATGCGCCGAGGCCGCTGTAGAAGAGAGAGAGAGAGAGAGAGAGAGAGAGAGAGAGAGAGAGAGAGAAAGAGGAGACATTCGAAATTATTTGACGCGTGGATTAAAACGTGAATTGTATGCATAAACGACGCCGCCTTGGCTCCGGTGGTTGGTCGGCGGAATAGCGGGGGTAGTGTGCCGTGAGGCATTACCTTGTCGAGCGTTGGCTCGTCGTTCCCGACATTAATTCAGCTCTGGGATGCTGAGACCCGTTGGGCACGCGCCTCTGGCATAGCTATGATACGCACATTGCTGCTTCGCAGCTGTTCTAAAATACTCGAGGAGAAATGATCCCTCCTATTTCTCTCCCCTCTTAGACTCCCCCGTACTCTGTCTCTCTTTCTCTTTGTTAATTATGCGTAATCAGTGAATGGAAAAGCAAGCGAATCGGATGTACATTCGAGGGCTCTTAGTTTTTCCCTTTTGTTTGGTGTATTCATAACGGAAAAGATGAAAAAGTCGAGGGTTATGGCGGCGGAGGAGAGAGGCAAAACTCTATCCCTAAGAGGCTTTTCCTGTTCATCGTAAATAAGCTTCGTATAATAAAAGGCAGGAAGCCGTATTTTCCTAATTATGTAATTAATATATTTGCCTTTATCTTCTCTTTGCCTTGCTCTTTAATAAGCCGTGCATAATACAATTTGCTTCTCTGTAATTAAATTATATGTTTCCTGCTGGCTCCACGGGATATGCTCGCTTACTCTCTTTCTCTCTCTCTTTCTCTTTCTCTCGGCCGCTGGTAATCATGAAATTCGTACACTGTTGGAAGTTGAATAAAATTATTATTGCCTAATTTGATGCTTCAACGTTTCTATGCTGCACTTCATTTTTTAATAATTACCGTCTGTACCGTAATGAAAAAAAATTGTGTTTTTTTCCGTAAGTAGTCGAGCGTTTTAACATTCGCGTCGTAAACATAATTTCAAGACAATTTTTTTTCTTCTTTTTTTTATAACGGCCTAAATGATGATTATCAAGCCAAAGGCGTAAAATAGGCTTTGTTTATAAAATATAAGACAGCGTGGAGTTTGACAAAATAAAGGAGAAAATATTTTATGACTGATAATAATGAACAGCCTCTAAAACACGAGAGAGAAAGAGAGTCGCTAAGTGTTTAAGCTCTCGGTAAGAAGAAACGACTCTTGCGATATTACGTATAATGACGTGAAGTTAATGGCGCGAAAGTAAAATGCATTTGAAACGTTTTTATGATCTTGTATTATCTCTCCCCTCCCCCCACTGCTTCACCACTTATTTAGTCGAATAAATAGATATTCCATTTTCATCGGAATAAAATCGTACATTAAAACAAACGATATAAAAGGAACAAAAAAAAAGTTTACGCACCCGCAGCAGCGCGCGAAAATCGTCAAAATGAAAATAAAAATAAAAATAAAATAACCGCGAAGAAGCTTGATTAACGACGCGTTTGAGCAGCGCGTAGCCTCAGCTGCTAAATTTACCGCTCAAACAGCAAAGTTATTGTTTATCTAAAAACAAGAGTGTGCATTCCGTTAACTCTGCCCGAGCTCTTTGTTTTTGATTATCCTCCGGAGGCGCCGGTAAACACACAGAGCAGCGCAGATCGACAGAGCGCGCCGGCGAAGCGCAGACGGTCTGCACACACATACACAAAAACGCGCAGCGTTAGCAAACAGAACATATATAACTCTCTCGCTCATCTCTCTCTTCAACCAGGTGCAGAACGTTTAAAAATCCACGTATGTCAAAGCGACAAACATACACTCGCACGCCCATCAGGATTTTAAGCTCGACAGCATAGTGGCGTTTTTGATCAAGAACAAGTTCAAGGATTTCCAGCATGGGAGGGAGGGTGCAATCAAACCAGCCGCGAGTCCATTCGTCAAGCGCGCAACTCCTTCCTTTTTTTCCATCCCGAAAATTTATCGCTATACTTCAAGCCTGCGCGCAACTTTATTACAGACACCTCACTCACTCTCTCATCCCCCTCCCCTCCACCCGCTGGTATACATCCAAACGCCCTAGCCATTAATTTTTCGGACATGCACGCGCGGCAAGAGTTTTGAGAGAGGCGCACACGTGAGAGGGCCGCGTAAACATTTTCACCTTTTTTTCCCCCCTTTTTTCTCGCTCTCGTCGGATGATTTACGCGGCTCTTGAGAAGCCAAGAGGCATGCAAGTTCGGCTGAGGCTCTCGGACGTGATTAGTATGCGCAGCGTAGAGAGAGAGGGACTCGTCCGCCGCTAAAGTTTGCGAACCGCGGCAACTTTATGCCGCGCTCGTCTCCTTAAAAGCCCCTCCCAACGACCCCTGCTACAAGCGCGCTCTGATTTTGCCGATTACCGCGGCGATCGCGGGGACGTTAACCCATCCCCGCGTTGAAATTGAAAATCCTCGTGTACTTATGCTTTCGGCCGATTCTTCCCTGTTTTTTTAATTTATTTCCGACTGCGAATTTCACAGAGGCCATTCTCGATGCTAATGCCCATGGCACAGGGCCGGTATAGTTTACGCCGTTTCGGCGAGCTCGTAAATTTCCTAATGACCCCGGGGGGCGGCCTGGGCGAAACTCGAGTTTACGAACTTGCGACGCGGACTTGCGTCGTATTGCGACGAGCAGCGCGTAAATAACAATCGGTTTAGCGCGTCGTTCTCCGGCGACAACGATGGAATCTCCTCCGCCGCGTGTCTATTATACGTTTTGGCAAGCTGTGCTACACGTTGTTAAATTAACATTTTTATTGAGGTTGTAAGGGAAGGAAAAAAGGCGAACAAAAGAAGTGGATTCGTTGAAGAGAGTCGAGAGGGCTATGCTTGGCTAATGAGTTAATTGCGCATTATGCGATGTCTTGTGAAAAATAATCAGAGCCGCTGGGCCGGAAAAACTTTTAAAAAGTATGCTGCTCGGGAGTTTCTTGCAAAAAAAAAGGAAAAAAAAGAAGAAATTTAAATGCTTCGTAATATTACACGGAAGACTTTGTTTCTCGAAAGTCTTTTTATCTTGGCAACTCTGTTGTCTCGTTAACTTATTGCGATTACTTTAAGCCCGTGGATTATGCATGAGGCAGTTTATAATTCAGTTTGAGTTCTAGCTCTTGATGACAATATTAAATCGTTAAATTTATTTTTCGCGACATTTTCGTCGCGGTGGTTCAACTTCGTTAAAAGGCGGATAAAATTTGTACGAATTTCCGGCTATTTCGGTGGCAAACTTTTTCTCCCTTCAATTTTGGTATTTTTGAATTGTTTTGAATAAAATCGCGTATTTAAAATACATCAACAAAGGGCGTTGGAGAAATTTCGAAATACGCGGATACGCATAAAAAGGTATTGCATATGTATGCCGCAAAGATCCAGTCGTACGTGATAAAGTAATAATTCAAAAAATAAAGAAAAAAACAGTTTTTCCAAAGTTCAATAATCCAAATACAAATTACATGAAAAAAAAAGAACCAAAAATAACAAGTGTACAAATGTTTTCTCAACTTTTCAATTAAACGAATTTCCGGCAAATTTCGAAAACTAAAACGGAAAAAATAAAAAAAGAAACATTTTTTTCCTTCGTATAACTCGTTCCTCTCTCTCTTTCTCTTCCCCATGCATTTCGATTCTACGTTCGCATGAAGCCGGACTTCCCGGAAAATAGAGAGTCAGCAGTATCTGTGCCCGCGCTATATCCATAGAGCAAAGCATATAGCAGAGAGAGAATACGCGAGAGATACGTGACGCCACATCCATTTTCCAGTCGGTTCTATATCCCTCAATTACTAATCCCCCCGCCCGTCCCTTCTTTCTCGTTCTCGGAACTTTGGCCGGGGCGTCTAATTCAAAATCGCTGTATCGCCAGCCTACCCCTGCACCGGAATTTCGCAGATCGCGCACAAGCCACTCGCCTCCAGCCTCTCGCGCGACTATTGGATGGAAGCGTAGCCGACGTGTATTCGGCTGAAAGTGCAGGTAACGAGTGTGTCCCCCCCCCCACCTCCCCGGAACTTATATTTCCCGGGGATACACATATCCCAGGCTGCGTTATAGTATACGAGAGACGGGCATTGCCATATAGCGCGCCTCGCGAAACATTAATACGATCCGACGAAATTTCGAGCCTCGCCTCGACTGTACCGACGTGCACACACGGACAAACATACATCCTCGTCACGGCTTTCGCGCTTGCTTATATCCCGGGGAAAGTTGGCGAACGCGCCAAGACGTCGGGGTTGCCGCCGCCTAATTTCGCGTGAAATTAATTTTTCGCCGAGCGAGACAATGGGAACGAGAAAAAGACGAGGATCGAGCGAAAGAAAAGGCCAGAGGCTAAGGATATACAAACGCGAAGAGCGTCGAGGGGGGGGGAGACGTTAAAAAGCGTAGTGGCCAGCGCGAGAGATCCCCCATTAAAATTCATGCCTCGTCCGGCATATCGCATTGTTCTCTCCACCAGCTAGCCCAGCAGGGTATACACGACCGCGAGTCTCTGGCTAACGAAAAATCTTCAGGCGAGGCCACACTTTTCTAGCTGGGGGCTTGGTGATTTACTGCGCTTTTCATAAACATAAGCTCGCGTCGTCGTCGTCGACGGTGGGCGCGAATACGTGACTGCGCGATAAATTACGTTTTGCCTAGGGCGCGTATATATATGCATATCCCGCGGGCGCCGGCGTTTCCGGTTTGGCGTCGGCATTAACGGGGCATTTACAAGCGCAGTTGTATAACTCTTAATTCGCGGCGGCGGCGGCTGTTATACAGGAATAAGCTTTTTCGGCGGCGAGCATTAAAGTTCGCGTCGTTATAAGAAAATTTTGCCCGAGAGCTCGAAGGCTTGATTAGTCATTATTATGCGAGTCGTGCGTGCATATGCGCGCGGGTTTATATAAGCTTTGTTGCTGTACGTGCGCGCGAAGGAATGAGAAAGAGGGTTTTCTCGTGATGTCGGACGGAATTGTTTTAGATGGTATTTATTGCGTTGAGGCTACCAAGAAAGGAAGAGGAGGGTTAAGAGGAGGGAAATAAAAGTCTAGGCTCTAAGGGAAATTAATTTCGATGATACTTTTTTCGAAGGAGCGGAAATTGTACTTTGAGGGACGCTTTCATTAGTATTCAGGCTCGTTGTTAACTTTTTTACGAACTTCTTGGGCAAACGGAGTTGATTAAAATTTTCTTGCGATTTTTATACCAAGTTTTATATACGTAAGCGCGCGCTTTCGAGAGAGAAAAAGATATCGTAATTAAATATCCCTAATAATTAATTTTCATTTCGTTTTGTTCTTCTTTTTTTTCACGTCTTTTACGACGCGCTAATTAATTTGAAAAGTCGTTTCCTCCGATCGTTTCCAAGTAATCACGATCCAATTTTCAAATTTTGCATTATTAAAAGAAATGTCGAATCGATTTAATATACACAAGCGAGGATGAAATTTGAATGGGGAAGTAAAATTTTGACGCGCCCGTTCCGCCGGCTTATCAAAATTTCAACTACGCGTTTAGCTAAAGTAGAACGAGTAGCAAGTAAGTCGAGGAGAAAAGGGTGTATCCCTTCCCTTCTGATTTCCTCGACGACTGCTCGCGGCAAGTGGTGAAAATTAAGTCAGTCCAGAGAGCAGAGGCAGAGAGAGAGAGAGAGCGAGAGATAGAAACGTTTAAACCTTCTTGCCCGTAGCTCGTGACTTTTATAAAACTCAACTCTTCTCGAGTGGCAAAAAAGGACTTGGCCGCTGTCTACAGTCCGACTCCTTGTAAAATTACAGCTTACAGAATTAAGGCCACTTAACATTCGTAATATGCTCTCCTACCGTCTCTCGACGTTTGCAGCCCGATATTTATGAACAGAAATAAAAAAAAAGGAAAAAAAAGAAATTCGTTAAACACAATCCAATAATAAGAAATAAATTCGTTTCAATTCCAGCGTTGGATTATTTTTCAATTATACGCAGCATTTAAGCTATCACTCGTGGCTCTGAGGAATAAGAAAAAAAAATACACTCCCACTGCGCTATAAATTGATTCCCCGGGCTTGGGTGTTCGATTCGGTCGGCAAAGGGTAGGGGAGAGGCAATAATAGCGAGAGTAAGAATCAATTCGTCCCGAGCGAGCAATATTATTCCTTTGAGACGACTAAACCTCCCCCCTCGTTCCGGGAACGCAAGAGCCGAGGGGCACTTCGATTAATGTATTTCAATTTTTCAAACAGACAGACGATGACCCAATTACAAGCCTTTCTCTCTCGTTCTCTTTTGCTCCGTGGGAGGGAGTACACACCTCTCGAAAGTAATATTATTCCATCTGAAAGCGACTGCGGGCGAGTCTTGTCTAAAAGAATAAATATCCCCGTCTCTCCGAGAGCGCACAACTCCAGAGGCTCGTTTCCTCAAAGTCAAAAGTGTCTCCATGCTCGCTCAGCGAAAAGTCCGCGTAATTAATCGATCTGCCCAACGCGAGTATCTTGCAGAACAATCCTGATATGTATATACCCTGGACTGTTAAAAAAAAAAAGAATACGCGTTACAACGAAGCGACGAAGTGAAATAAAAATGCGAATGCTTTTGCTCTGTACGTGTCTACCCTTTGCTCTGGCTGTGTGCGCTTAAGTGGGCATCTCATTAAATTGCCATTGGCTTCTCTTAATTGGTACATCGCAAATCGACTCGCTGAAACTTTCTCCCCCCGACGACCCTCCCTTCGTCTATCCTCCTCTTCTATACAGATATACACCCTGCCCAGGGAGATGCTCTATATAGTTAGGTAAGGCGTATACCTTCCAACCCGAAGTTCAGCGCTCTCGAAAATTCGCGGCCGGCGTAACAATTATTACTTCTCGCTCTCTCTCTCTTGGATCGTTACTTTCGCGAGTCGAGTTTCGTAATTGCCGAAACAACCTTTTGGCCGTCAAAATTCCGAGGGAAATTTGAAAATTATTATTTCGCTCGATGGAGTGCGCGCGCCCTGGCGAATGGTAAAATGTAACGCCGGAGAAGATTGCGTTGAAGATATCGAGAGCAAAGCTTTCCACGCGAGCTCTCTCTCTCTCTCTCGCTCTCTGAAGTAGTTGCGCTGAGTTTCGATTCTCATTAAAATTTTAGCGCGACATTTTGCCCTTTGCTACGCTTCTGGCGAAATTTTCGTTAACGCCAACTGGTACTAGATACCAAAGTTGTTTTCTGGGTTGCGGCTTAAAAAAGGTTTTGTATCTTGGTAAAACCGTGTGAGGTTTAATTCGTTTGAATTAACGTTTTTTTCTTTAAATTTAATTTTATTTTCCGGAAATTGATGATTACTTTGACCGAAGAATTTACAAAGTCGCCTAATAAATCAACGATTCTATACGTCGCTCGAATTGCAATAAATTCTTTTAACCCACATAGAAACATCAAAAACCATTTCCATTTCATTTTTTTAATTAAAAAATTTCGTACGTCCCACGAAAAAAAAAAAGAGAGAGATAGATAGAACTTGGTATTCAAAACGACCACAAATCCCCCCCAGCGTTTACGAGTTACAAAGCAAATGAATTGCAAATAGCAATTACGCGGGAACAATAAATAAATTCGGAACTTTACAAAATACATGAACCATTTTGCTTTTTAAACTGTTGGAAAAGACTTTGAATGGTAATACAAGTCATTCTGGTATTAACTTGAACGTCTGCATAAACTTGAAACCGCGGCTCGGGGGGAACGCGACGGCGGTGTGTAACTTTTGGCGGCGGGCGCGTCCCGGAGTCCGTAGGACGAAGTTTCGCCTGAGTCAGTGTTCAAATTTTCAAATTTCACCTAGCTTCTGTGTATCTCTCGGCCTCTCTCTCTCTCTCTCTCTCTCTCTCTCTTGCTCACCAGAGTGCGGGTGTGGTGGTGGGCTGCTTTGCCGAGGCTTGAAATTCGGAAATTTAAATCCACATTCGGACGGCTCCTCCTCTTCACGAATGTCTTGGGCTCTCTCGCGGCCGAGAGTCAGCAAATACCTCCTTGTTGAAATATTCCACTTTGTTTGATCAATGTTTCGGGGAGAGATTCTCAGAGAGTCCGAGGCTAATGGTCGCATTTGAATTAATATTCCGTGTAAAAGCCCTGTAATTCCTTGGCGCCCACGATTCGATCGCGCGGAATGTTGCGCAGCAATGCCCAGAGGCCAAATGCTAACGGGCGATTTGGCTTTGCTTCTTTTTTTTTCGCCGACCACCCCCTCCCCGCAAACTCGGAATTGCAATTATTTCGCGATTTCGGGCGTAAATTTACGATTGCTATGCGCATAGCCAAATAATTATTCCGATTTACTTATTTGAATTACTCGCTCGGTATTATATATTGTTGCGGAGATAAAAGCTATTTGCTCGGCTGGAATTTATGAATTCTTCCTAATCTTGATCCTAAAATTATTATTATCGATGTATCACTTATAATCCCCTATTTATTCACCTCGGATATACAGACTTAGCGAAGCGTAAGCTCGTGAAGCATTTCGAAAAATTTCTTATTGTACGTTCAATTTAGTTTCGCGCGAACAATTTTAAAATGAATTTCCATTTTTTCTAACACGGAAGAACGAAAATTGAAATATAAACGTTAACGGAGAGTTTATGTATGTTTTGCGCCATGAATTTTAAGTTACTCGTAACAATTGTGAAATTTACATTTTCCACGTTAATGACCGGTCATTATGAAACAGCAACATAAATACAGGCTTTAGAATATTTTACATTTTTGCACATTATCCCGGCATAATTTCCAAGTTTTCCTCCCCAAAAAAGAAAATCAATTATTTCAAAAAAATTCGCTTTTAAAGCTCGACCAAAAACTTTTGTATTTACCATTGTCTCGTAAAATGGTACGCTATTCCGGCTCTTCCCCCAAAAAAAGCGCTTTATCGTAACAGCCGAGAGAAAGTTTATCGTTTAATTAAATACGAACAAACGCAATTATATTTAAAAATACAATACGCGTACAAACAAAATTAGTATTTATTTTTTGCCTACACCACACCTAGTTTCTTCCTCCCTCCCTTACTAACTTTATCGTACATGCAACTAGGCGCGCTCGTGTACATTAATTCATCCAGTGCGGATGCCGAATCCGCAATCTGCAGTTGGCGAAACTAAAGCTCTGACAAGTGAGCTCTACCTCGAGATGCCCTACGCGTTAAATTTCAATTATCAAAATACCTCAACCCCTCCCCATACCCGCTAGAAACAATCTACTCACGTGCCGAGAAAAAAAAGGGTAACGCAAGAAATAAAATCCGACATTCGCGGTAAAAACGCTATCTCAAGCGCAAAATGACGAATCAATTTCTCTAAAAGCACGTTAGAGCGATTCCCGGTGAGCGGCATTCCTAATACGCCAGAGCGCCTCCGTTATTTTCTCATCGGTACTCGCGGAATACAACGAAGATTCGAGTAAACAGCCAAACAGACGGCCCGATAAATTCTCCTCGGACGCGGCGCGCTCTTTTCTCTCAACTTTAATAAATAAAAGAAATCCTGCCCCGCTACTCCTCTCAGCTTCGCCCACACTTTACCATCCAGCACTAGCAAGAGAGTCTCCCGCGAATTCCCGTAACGTCCGAACAATGGGAATTACGCCTTGTCACTCTATAATTGAACGGGGGGATGGGCGCTCGAGCGCGGGGATGCGCCCGTGGAGGAGAGCCGCAAGCAAGGAGAAGCGGAGCCCAACAAAAGCGCGGACAAAGCGCTCTGGGCAAGCTCGCGCTCGGCGGAAAGGCTATATAGAGAGGGAGAGAGCGAGAAAAAAAAGAGCGAGAGGAGAGTAACATCGGGGAGGTGAAAAAAAAGGGCAGCCACGAAAGAGACGACTGCATTGGCGCGGGAGAGGTTAGGAGCGCGCGCACTCCTTAGCCATTCCATTTCGCTAGCGTTTTTGTCGCTCTTAATCAGTGCGAAAATTCAGATCGCGGTCTGGCGTAGAATAAAAGCCGAGAGCAGCAGCAGCAGCAGCAGCAGCCAGAGGGGGTGGGGTCGAGGGAGGGAGAGAAAGAAGCCTCCGAGGAAACTCCTTACCTCGCGCGCTTGAGAGCCGCAGAGAAAGCGCACAGCGAGTATATAGAGCGAGGGTGTGTTGGGGAGTGGGGGGGGGGAGACGGTACAATTACTTTCCCGTGCGCGGTAGCGGCAGTAGTAGCAGCCGCGAAAGCGCACTCGACGCGAAAAACGCGGGCGCGTATAGGAACTCCACTTGCGCTCCTGTAGCCCGGATCTCGGCTTCTTCTTCTCCTCCTCCTTCTCTCTCTCTCTCTCTCTCTCTCTCTCTCTCTCTCTCTCTCTCTCAAGATGATATTTTTACGTTGTTAGATTCTCCCCGCTCACGCTTGGCTTTTCATGCCAGCCATTCCCCCCTGCCCCCGGGCCCTCCCTCGTATACTCCTTGAACATTTTTACCGGAGCGGAAAAAAAAGAAGAAGAAGTAGAAGAAGAAGGAGGAAAGAAATTCGGAAAACAGCAAGCAAAGTCGCAGGTAGATTGTTAACGAGTTCAATTGTGGCTGCTGCCGCCGCCGCCGCTGCTGCTGCTTTAGCTGCTGGTCGAATAGTCAGGACTCTACTCGGGGGCCGCGCTTTTCATCGAAACGAGCAAAAGGTGCAACATATTGCAAGTTCAACCCCCGGCTCCTACCTCTTGCAGCTCTACTCACTCTCGGCATTTGCATGAAATTTCGCGAGGGATGCCCCCAGCCCTACTATCTGCCGCTGTAAAACCAATATCGGCTCTAAGAGCTAAAACCCTGGGATCGCGCGATTTTGAACCGAGCCAATCACCATAATAACACCCCGGGCGACTCGAAAACACCCTACCATCATAGACACGCGCGCGCACACACAGGAAAGGGAGAGAGAGGAAGTCTATCGATCGGAGGAACACTTTGAAATTCAAAGGAGATCGGATGGCCGCTCTCTTTCTCTCATTTCGCATTGAAAATATGAAAAAGCGAGATCGATAATCCGAGGGAGATCGACGGCCTGGACGTGCGGATGACGTCGCGAGTCGCGTTATTTTTCCCCGGGAGAATATCGGACGCGATGCGCGAATCGCGCCTCGTTGATTTAATACGTTTGTATACGCGACTAGTCGCTAATTGCTCGTGTCTCGATGGTAATGACGAGAGAAGGGGGTCATGACCCCCCCCCCCTCTACTCTGGTTCTACGCTCATGAATGACGCGCTTCCGCGGGAGAACGGATGGGCTGCTGTCGGGCGAGGAGGCAAACGGACTGGCCGTGCTCCAGTGGTGACGAATTATACGCGCGCTAATTGCGCAAATGTTTTCTGGAAAGGGGGAGGAGCTCCACGGCACACTGGCTGCGTAAATAATTCGCGCTTTGTTATATACGGATACGCGCCGAGGCGTAAAGTTGAAGGAGATTTGAGGAGAAAGGCGAGAATTGGTTTAGCCCAGAATATGTATATATATATATATA
>JAPYYQ010001269.1:0-56896 GCA_030522585.1 Anagyrus pseudococci
AGAGAGAGAGAGAGAGAGAGAGAGATACTTTTTATTAATTGGTGAGAAATTATCAGAAATTGGTTTTTTATTCGGTAACTTTCAACTCATATACATATTTATAAATCCTATTGTATCGCAAATTAAATTCCTAAGTACGCATTTACTAACTTATCGTCGTAGAACATTTAATATGTAAGAGTGAACAATCGTCTTATATATGAACCGTGAAGTCATTTAGGTACTTGCGAGGAGAGTCCGGAAAGCCAGCAATCAATTAAGACTGTCACTAGACACGGTAATTGTTGGTCACGTCAGTTAGAACTCAGTATACATAATTTTTAATATTTAAAGTATGTGTATTTGTGACAGTCTTTTTTAAATTTTACTATACTGATCTAGTAAAAGTTCTTTCTGCATGTTTTTGCTATACTGTAAAGTAATTTTTCTACAGCAGTACGGTAAAAAGTATTATACATGTAGTAAAATTCCCGATAACCCGATCGGAAATGGAAGTAGGGCTGTAATGGGGGCCCTACCTTAATGAGCAGGGCCCATGGGTTTGCTCCATTACAGCCCTAACTATTTTCCGTTCGGGAAGTGGAGTATGTCCCATGCGAACTATACAGTATATTAATTTTTTGTTATACATTTCTATATGCACGATTTCAAGTAACATTCGCAAGACCCTTCGTGACACCTGCCGGTGGCTTCACCGAGGTACTGGCAGAAATAATGGCAGCGTTTGTTGTCAAGATCTTGTAGTTCCATGTTCCTTCCTCCACAGGGCACTCTCAATGATACTAGACGCCAGGATCGAGAAGAATCCTCTTCAATATCTTTCCACATTCTCTCGTTATAAACGTAATCGTCGTCTTGAACCGAAGTAAAATTTGAAAGGTAGTCATCTAACATAAAAATCATCAATATTTTGAGTAATTTAAAAATTTAAATTTTAAATTAAAAAGTTTCTCATTGAAATTGAATATTTTCAGAAATTAAATAGACTATTACCCATAAACCACGTCGTCAGCGTGGCATCGTGAACCATCATCGTAAGTAAAAAAGCTCCGGCAAGGATGATCCTCATTCTTTTCGAACCTTTCAACTTTTTACTATTTTATATTGCTGTGAAATGTTGAACGGTTAAAACACTTGTAACTAAAGCCAAGCAAGCTTTTATATGCATCCGTCGACGTGAGTGGTTCGCTCTCGAGTAGAAATCTTATCGCTTCAACGAGTGAATAATGCTATTTATAAAGACGCAGCTTCCAAAGGGTTTTCCCCCGAATTATTATTGTTCTTGTTTATATCGCATAGAAGAGTTATTAATAATGTAGTTTTCCTGTTATACTTTTGTTAAAACAGCGATATAGACGAATATTTTATTTAAGTATGTATGTACTTGGTTTTTATTAGACGGCTACCACCTTTCGGTATACGAGCCGTCAGCCAACAACCGAACGTATCGTATCAGGCCGCAGTGCGTTCAAGTAGTTAGTAGTTTAAATCTTTTTTTAAAAAAGGTTTTTTTTTGGTAATAATATATCAATAATTTGTTGTTGCGAAATTAATGTATGCAGTTGAAGATATTATATGAAAATTCTATTATTTTTCATATAATATCATACATTAATATATGCATACATTAATTTCGCAACAACAAATTATTGATATATTATTACCAAAAAAATACCTTTTTTAAAAAAAGATTTAAACTACGGCAAGTTTGTCATTCCGTAGAAGTGAATGAAATCAAAATTATGCATATATGGAGTTTTTATTTTAATATTCTCAACAATATCGTACTTTATTATTTTAACTTGTAGGCACTTTATGATTGATATTGGGGGAAAAATAAATGTATTACAAAAGTGTTGCAAATAACTTGTTATATATCGTTACAAAACTTCAACAGGTACATATAAGATTTCTATCTCTGCAATGTTTTCTTAATAAAAACAAAACTAAAAACCCATGCATTTAGATGTATATTAGATGAAGTAATTCGTAGCTTATCATAAAAAACCTTTAATCATTTTTGTGCCAACATAATCTAGTGTAACATTGGCAATACCCTTCGTGACACCTGCCAGCGGTTGCGCGGGCGTACTGGCAGTCAATATCGCAGCGTTTGTTGTCATCAATTTGTCCTTCAATTCTCCTTCCACAGGTCACATGCGATTTACGTATACTCGTACAAGGATCGTCTTCGTTTTCTCTCCATATTTCCTCATTATGCACATATTCTTCGTCTTGAACCCAAGCAATATTGTTAATGAAGGGGCGTGTAACATCAAAATCAAAAATATTTTGAGTATTTTAAAAACTTTAATTTATAATGAAAAAAGTTACTCATTTGCAGAAATTAAATAAACTATTACCCATAAATGAACGCGAGAGCACAACGTGAACCATTATCGCAAGTAAAATACCCTTGGCAAGGATGATCCTCATTTTTCTCGAAACTATCGACTTTTTACTATTTTATGTTGCTGTAAAACGTTGAACGGATAAGACACTTGTAACTAAAGCCGATTTATGTATCCGTCGACGTGAGAGGTTAGCTCCCGAGATGAAATCTTATTGCTTCAACGAGTGGATAATGATGATTATAAAGACAGTTTCCAAAGGGTTTTCCCCCGGGTTATCATTGTACTTGTTAATATCGCATAGAAGAGTTATTAATTATGTATTCCTGTTATACTTTTGATAACAAAGCGATAAGGACGAATAATAACGTAAAACACAAATTCTTAAATACAATTATTTTTCATATATCTTCAAGTGCACACAAATTATTGAACAAATTACTATACAATAACAACAAATTATTGATATATTATTACTAAAAAAATTACGTTTTTTTTTTAAAAAAAAGTATAAACTACGGCAATTTTGAAATGATATCATTCCGTAAAAGTGAAAGAAATCAAAATTATATTTATTTTAATATTCTCAACAATATCTTACCTTATTATTTTAACTTATATGTCCAAATTTAATTAGCACGTATAAATTATTAATTATAAATGATTTAAAATTTGGACATACAAAACTCGAGGTCCACTGCTGCGCCACTTGATTATTTTTGTTTCGACTGTTTTTTTTGTTTTTTTTTTTGTTTTTTTTTGTTGGAATAATCATTTTCATTTCGCCTAGTTTTCAATTTACCTTACAGCTTTTAAAAACGATTATTTAAACGGCCGAGAAGAAGAACAAAAAAAAGAGCCGTAGTCGCTGAAAATACATGGCAGCCAAAAAGCAAATTAGATCATCAATATCGAATAACAAGAAGGAGCCGAAACTCAACAAAAGAGCGCACTGTGTATACGCGTCTCGCGCGCAACAAAAACCAGTGACTCCCGCAGCAGCAGCAGCGTGTTCAGTGCAGAATGGGAGAGAGAAAAAAAAGGCGCGCACGCGTACGGTTCGCGGGGCGCGCGTTCCATTAAAACGATACGCCGAGCGTATATGGTGCCGAGTAGGAGGTGGACCACCGCAAGTCCCCGAAAAAGCCCCCACACGAGAGAGAACTGTTTTAGGAGAGAGAGGAGGGTACGGTCGACTGGAGCGAGGATGGGCTATAGAGAGGAGCCTCCGGAGGTTCGCGTATCGAGTATCCTGGCCCCGTAACTCGAGAGCGATCGAAACCTCGGACAATTTGCCGCTGCCGGGAGCCGAGCGTGTCCTCTCTCTTTTCTCGAGAAAAATAATATCGCTTCGGATATATCGAGTGCCGATCTAACTTTCCGCGTCTCGAGACGACGATTCGCGCGCCAGCCTCTGTCTCTGTATACGCGTTTCGTGGACTTTTTGTTAAACCCGCCCGGGTGGTTTCGTCGATTACCCGGGGCCCGGCCTCCTCTGGATTATTTTTCTACGCGGATAGAAGGAGAAAAGGAGGAGGAAACTAGGGGACCTCCTTTCCTTGGAGCGGAGAAAGAGAGAGAGGACTCTTGCGTTATGGAAGATGTGCGGGGATCGAGTTTCGGAATTGTATCGGGGATACGAGATCTTTTTCATCTTTTTTTCTTCTTCTCTACAGCGGAGAGAGAGAGAGAGAGAGAGAGAGAGAGAGAGAGAGAGAGAGAGAGAGAGAAACTGTAAGTTAGGAGAGCGAGCGTAACCCACGACGATTTCAAAGTCGAAATGGATTAAACCGACCGAGCGTGTAAGATTTTGCTCGGTTTACCAGATATATCTAGAATCGATGCGTATACTTTTCGTCTTTTTTTTCGAAAATGGATAACATCAGTTGACTTCAACCGCACTAATTTACCTCCAACGGGTATTTCGAAAAATCATCCATTTATTAACCTTTGAATATTTCTCTTGAAATTACGACTCTACCGAGCACCAGTTTCGACATTACTCACCTATACAGAGAGCACTATAAGCGCGATGCATCTGCGCAAAAAAAAAAGAAAGAGAGAGAAAAAAGCCGGCACACTGCGGCGTGCGTTCGATCGGCCATTAGGCACGCGAGTGCAGCCCTAAGAGGCCGAAGGGTCGCTAGAATGCGAGATACGCATATATAGGCGTGTACTGTGAAATAGAGGGAGAAAGAGAGATCTGGTCCGTCGCGGGCGCGCTGATGCGCGCGTAATCCCGCGCGCCTCCTCGCACCCCGATAGCCATCATCGTCATCACTGCCCCCCCCCCCTCCGAAGCCGCTGCTGCTGCAGCACGAGGTTTTATTTTCATTATTCATTTGTTCGTGCTCCCCGGACTCTCTCTCACCCCACCAAGCGCGGCTTACCCGCGTAAAACCCCATGTTTCCATGTCAGTTTAATCAGATAAAGACCCGCCGACTAAGAGCGAGAGAGACGTAAAATCAAGCCATAGCGCCTACTACCCGTATGTCTCTCTCTCTTTCTCACTCTCCTCGTCTTTATTTTGCTTTTTGTTCACTGGGTGTCGAATGGTATGCAGGATACGGTCGTTTTCGAGTATTCGCATTTACCGTGCGTGATGCCTGCAGCTCAATCCTCCCCTCTCCCCTTCCTTTTCCTCCTTCTATTTCTGCGTACGCGAATGCAGATGTACGGGATTTTCTGTAGAGAGAGAGAGAGAGAGAAAGAGAGAGAGAGAGAGAGAGAGAGAAACTGAAAGGGTTCGTGGGTCGTTTATCTCGTGAAAGTACGACAGCTTTATCTTTTACACTGCGGCGTGCCGTTGAAAAATAATACATTACGACGGCTTTAAACACGACCGTTATTATAAGCGTCAATTATCTCTATATAATTCAGCTTGCCGATCACCGTAGCCACATCGAGTTATTAATACAGCATTTTACGCCTGCTAAAAGTCGCTCGTTTCCAGCGAATCTCCAAAAACAAACGCACCTTTCAATCGTACGCCCTCCCCCTATTACCCTGCTCATTGTTTATACCCCATAGACCCAACAAACGTCAAGCAAAGACCCAAAGGGGCTTCCGTAGTCTTGCCGTTTTCACCGCGCAGCAATAACACCGAAAATGCGTTCGCCTAATTAAAAGACACGCACAAGCCCGAGATTTGCGCCTTTCGCAGATTGTCCCGACGTGAAAGGTCGCTTAAACATAATCCACCAGTAATGGCATCGGCATAGCCAGTAGCCGCATAGAGCCAGTGCAACGACAGCACATAGTCGCAAGCAAAAGTACAAGAGCGAGAGAAAGAGAGAGTAGGGCCCGACGGGCCCCGCACGGGATATGGCTCAGCGTCACAAAGACGCGTAAGCGGCTAACCGGCATCAGTGGAAAAATGAAGAGGAACCGAGGAATGAAGGAGGGGAGGCTAGAGGTACGAGATCTTCGGGGCGTTTTGGCGTGCGACACTGCGGCACTCGCTCTTATTGTGCCGAGGCGCGAACGAGAGAGAGAGGGAAGCTGCGCTTGGCCGGACGCGCGCGCGACAAAGCGCCAGACGAGCGTATTATGGGTCCAGCGCGTGAAAGCCGAACGAGGAAGAAAAGCGAGGGGGGGCTGGGGTAGGGGGAGTTAAAAGAGGAGGTGTGAGCCGCTTATGCGATCAATATATGGGTCGTGTGCATAGGCCGTGTGCAGCGATCGCGTAGCTTCTCAACGCGCTTTTCCATTTGACGAAGGAAAGCTGCGTATGTGTGTGTGTTTTTGTGGATGTCAGGGATATAATGGCTGGAAAAACCGAGTGTGGATAGATTATTCTCGAGCGAGAAAGATGCCGACGCTTATTTTGGGACGCGCGTGCGTTTGCTTCTTTGATATTATTTTTCTTTTTTAATGGAGGGATGAACTTTTGAGTACGTTGAAGAGACTTAGGGGTAGCTTGGGTCTGACCGCGTGTGTGTGTCGAGGCTATTTTTTGGATGAGCCGAGATGACCGATCTGTATAATCTTTCTGTGCCTCTATAACTGTAAAAAAGTGATTTTGGTAGCTATTCATGCATCAAGCAAATAAAACAATTAAAAATAAAGGTAAAGCCTTTTTCTCTTTAAGCGCTATGATCACTTGTTTACATTCGCGATATTTAAATAGAAAAAGAAAGACCGAATAGCAGACTAGGGCAAAAATCTCGACGATCGAAGCGAAGGGCGCAACATCCTCGCAATATCCTCGCAGGCACGTTCTTTCAACGGTTGCGAACCGATCTTCTTCTGGTCCCAAATGAAAAGTGGTCGCAAGCGAAAGAGAGAGGGAGAGCGTCTTATCGCAGGATCCGAATATATCTGTAAAAATCTCTCTCTTTCTCTATTTCTTTCGCCGAGCATCCAACAGCATTGCTTGTTTGACAGATGTTTGGGTTACGGATTGCTCGCTCACCGGGAGCTTTTTGACAATAAGTCGCACGGATCTTGATTAGGCTGGTGTTCTACTTTTCCAGCCAGAGCAGATCTCTCTCTCTGTGCCGCTCTCGGCTTGCAGGCACGACCTTCTCTCGCTTTTTGAAGAACAAGAGAGAGAGAGAGAGAGAGAGAGAGAGAGAGAGAGAGAGAGAGAGAGAGAGAGAGACTTGGGGGGACCAGTTTAGCGGCGTTTTAGCAGGAAGAAACTAAACACCCGACTTGCGGTCCCGAGGTCAGAGCGCGTGGTATTACGATATTTAAGCAGGATCGAGATCTATGCGCCTTTAGCACAGCTTCCCTCTTGCTCTTTCTTTCTCTTCCACTCTCTCGTCGCTCTTTCTCTTTCCTAGCCGCCTTTTTGTTATTCTTACGTGTAGTCCGCTGTTGTTTTTCCAGAATACTTTAGCGGATGGTTCGTCTCTGTTAAAAAAGGAAAAATTATTATCCGCTAATGGCGATTATATTGTCATTGTTGCGAGCTGAGGCTGCTCTTTAACTTGCCTCTCATCCCGTTGTATTTATATAACAATAACGCGAAATGTATAATGTTATTCGTTTTCATTTTTATTTTTCTATGCACACCTGTATTGTTCTATATTATATTTCAATTACGTACACACACATATGTATACACATTGAATGACAAACGTTCTTACTCAATCTTATAGAAATGAACGGCCGGCGGCATCGTCGGACGTTAAATTAAATAGCAAACTGTACAGGAAAAGTTCGAAGGGCAGCGTAAGCCTTTAAACGAAGCGGTATACTTCGAAATGTCGAAACTTCATAGCGATTTCACCGAAGCCCTCGGTTTCCTTAGCAAAAAGAGAACGAGAAAGATGTATACAGATTGAGAGAGAGAGAGAGAGAGGGCGAGATGAAGAGCCGAGGACTTCAGTTTCTCGTCTGGTCGTTACTCTCTCTTTTTTTCCAAAAGAGAGGAAGGCCTAGAGACCGATAGCCAGCATAGCCCGCTAATCCCGGTTGCCGTGAAATCGTCACGTCCAAGTCGTTGTGTCGCGGCCAGCAGCTCGTCCACCTGAGAGAAAGAGAGTACCTGCACGAGCGAGCGAGTGAGAGGGTGGGGGGAAGACCAATATAAACGAGAGAGAGGGGGGGGAATGCTTAGAATGACCGGTGTGCATTGTGCGCCAAGACACCTCCTCGCTCTCCTGTAATTACTTCCAGATGTGGGGGCACACGGGAGAAGATATTTACATCTCTATGCTGCTCCTCACGGACCCTTGTGTGCGACTCTCGGCGGGCCCTTATTATGCGATGGCTTTTGCCCTATGCTCGTCGTGCGTTTCCACGGATATTCGTGCTTTTCAGACTCACTTTCGCAAGGGAGAGTCTCGAGTGACTTGGAACAATTTGGAGGTAGAGAACCTGTCGCTCTCCAAGAGTTTGTTGTCCCAGGGCTCACCGCGAAAACGAGCCGAGTCTGGAGAGCGTTTGTAAGGTCGTGTTCGCGCCAGCCTTTAAACGCGTTTGACATTTTGAAAATGTCGAATTTCGGGTTGAGCGCGTTTTCGAACAATTGAAATTGCGGGAAAGTAAATACTTCATTTTCGACTCATCAGGCACAGTTTGTAAGCCCATAAAAATCATCGTAGGAAATTAAACGTATTCGTCTTCGCGTTAGAGCAATATCTGTTCAAGCTTTATTGTTTACCGTCGTTTGTCGTCGTTAAATTATAAAGTCCAAGACCTACCCGTCAACCCTTGTTGTTCTCGAGCTCTCGAGTTTCTCAGAGAAGAGACCAATGCTACAACATCAGAGGCGCACTTAAAAAAAAGAAAGACCGTCAATAAAATAGTACATGTCAAAACGTAGGATTATATTTCAGTGTATACTAATGCGTGTGTATATATACACACCCGTTTATATTTTACACGCGCACGTGTCGATCCTCCGTTGCCTCAGCTCTCTTCCCGCTGGTACCCTCAAAAGAAAGACAGAAAGACGCGATCGGTTGCTCGATTTAGCAGCATAAGCTCCGGCAGAGGCCGTAAACTTGAAATTTGCCCGTACCACCTGTGCAACAAGGAGCCAGTAAATGCGAGAGAGGCCTCTGTGCCTAGGGTGTACACGCGCTGGATTTGCGGGAGCTAGGTGGCAGTGGTCCAAGCGCCGAGGAACTGCCTCTCCCAGGGATACGATGAGAGAGACTTCTTGTTTGAGCTTCTTATAACCAGCGACCTTCCCCCCCCCCCCACCCCCTTCAAGGCTACCGCTCGATATACGCGTATGGGTGTATTTTAAAAAATCCGTCGCAAGCCATACTTGTTTAATCTGCACTCGGCATTAAACCAACGACGTTTGCTCTGCGCTTCAATGCTCCTCCTTACGTGTATGTGTACGGCGAAGTTTCGCTGCAGAAGTATTATACGCGCTGTGTTTGCACGACGCGTGAACGATGCCCTTTCTCTCTCTCTCTCGGAGTGCAAGCGCAGAGAGTGTCTTTTCGAAACGGGAATGTATAATGTGAGAAATAAAAATGCAGCCGGCTCTGTGGGATCTTCTTACAAGTACTTAGCACTCGGTTAATTATATATTCGACCGCAGAGTCAACAACGGATTTTCGTTACAACGCGAGAAAGATAGAAGAAAAGCGTGTACGTATTTCCGCAGCGTGGTATATGCCCGTGTTTTCAGAGAGAGAGAGAGAGGCGAGACGAAAATAACGGGCTTTCTCTCTGCGGACAGGGCCCAGGATTTTCCAATATAGCCCAGCGCAGAACGAGAGACTTTCTCCCCGGATCTCGGAACGTCGCGCGAGTCCGCGATCTATTCTCGTGTCGTCGTCGTCGATACGCCAGAGACGCGGGAGGAGGTGTAGTGGCGCTTGGGTACACAGGCGCAGAGACCGGCGCCAGAGAGAGAGAGAGCGGAGAAGAGTCTAGGCTGGGCAGGAAGTGGCCGCGACGCCCCTGGAACCTGATCTCTCGCGCCAAGCAAATATACCCGCGCGACTCTCCTCCGTTTGTTGTTCTATCTTATACCGGCTACCGGGCCTGGATATACGCGAGACTGTCACTCCACTCGCGCTCACTCGTGTGCAGCAATGCGCAGCTATAGAGAGAGAGGGAAATAACCCGAGTGAGGGATATACAGCGCGAGATGTTTCATTATGCATCTGACGTTTTCACTCCGTCGCGCTTGTTCGTCTCTTTTTTTTCCCACACGCCGTTCGGGCGCTTTCTCGAGAACTTTTGCTTTGGCTTTTGGCATTGCTCTACTATGATGGCGATGATGCGATGCTTTTTTAGAGGTAGGGGGGAGGTTTCAACCGGAGGGATGGTTGACGCGCGAAAATGGGAAAAGCAGTGGAATAACAACGCGGCCCGGGTGCGTGGGCTCTGGGAACGGATGAGAGATATGCACGTTGGAAGCGCCGGTGGTCGGCGCGGATTAGTTCCGAGAGTGAAAGGATGGATTAATTGAAATGGGTACAAAGTTTTTTTTTATTTTATAAATTTTTTTTTGTGCTTTCGTAAATTAAAGATTTTTGTCAGGTGGAAGAGAATTTTGTAATTTTTGGGTTAAATTACCTATAGAAAATACAGTGAATTTACAAGCGTGTGAAATAAGCCGCTGACATTATCAAAAATGATCGTACGAATTTGAAATTTGCCCAAATTTTCTTTACGCTCTGGCGAATCACAAATCGTTTTCCAATCGACCATTTCAGTGCAGCGTTTAAAAACAATATACGTACAGAAAGGGATGTATCCATGTATATAGCTTAATATAGAAATTTTACGTGCCATCGTTATGCAATTCTTTCTTTCTTTCTTTTTTTTTAAAAGAACGACTCCCTCCACGTTCCCAAGACGCAAGCCAGATCTGCAGAGTAATGTGAATAATTCAAAGGATACACTCGGATCCAGATATTCCAGCTTTAAGTACGATTTTGGCATCGAGGCGCGATAATACGCCGACGTTTTACCAAGCGAGTTTTGGCTCTATAGCTCGAAATATTCGAGAATACGGTTAATGTTGCGTTAAGCAGCTGATCGTCGAGCGCGAAATAAAGGGGTATAATGCAGTCGGCCACTCGCACATGATCGAGCCGACGAATAAAAAAGAGTTGTACGGGTGTGTAGTAGCAATGGAAATATTCGAGAATACGGTTAATGTTGCGTTAAGCGGCCGATCGCCGCGAGCGCGAAATAAAAGGGGCGTACGTAGTCGGCCACTCGCGCTCGATCGAGCCGACGGCGAAAAAAAAATTATCTGTATGGGTGGATAGGTAAGTGCGTATACGGTTGTGTTGGTGCAATGGGAAGGTTAAAGTTGGGTGTAAAGGTGAGGAAGAGAAAAAAAAGAGAAGGGGGGCGAGAGCGAAAGCTTTCGAGCAACTAAATCGCGTTTCTCAACGTCCATTATCATTGCCAGTTGCGAGGTAATGCGCTCTCTTTCTCTCGTGCGCCTTCCAATATGGTGGTACGTGATGGCAGAGTATATAGTGGGAGATGTAGAAGAAAAAAGGTAAATTCTTTTGGAAGAGCTGAAATTGGGTTGGAACACGCGTCGGACACTCTGTTAGTACGAATCAATATACAAGGATATATCAAGATTTTTTTGTTTCGGTGATTAATTGAAAATATGATAAGGGATTATGTGTATTACAAATCTTTATAATTCAAATCTCAGGACAAATTTTATTTTTATTAACTCGATATATTATGTTATACCGGTTAAATGTTTTAAACGATAAATCCTATAATTGATTAAATTTATTTCATTACGTTTTTGCACGCGTAGCCGCGTCATGTTTATTGCACATTAATCATCCGTTACGTAAACATAATGTCGAGTAATTTATTCATGCTACTTTGAATTACGCGATCAAGCGTTAATAAATGTATATAAGCGCATGCCTCGCGCGTATATCAATTGATATAAAATAATAATGGCTATAATTATGACCCAACAAGATTATTCTTCAATAATTAAAATAACTTGAAAACCAAAAACAAATGTAACAGAAAATTACTCCACGAGAATGTTTCACTTCGTCGCCGAGATTTTCCCACGACACGAAGTCCAATGACAAGATAAACATAGCGATATAGAATATAAAATGGTAAATTGGTAGCGGCTAATATATAACGGGGCACGGGCGTATATGTGTATACGAAGAATTAAACGAGTCGCCCAGCGACTAACGACCTCATTAAGCTGCCGGGGCCTGGGTAGAGGAAGAGAGGCGCACGTATAACTATATATGCGCGCTGCACTATGCCGCTGCTGTATTGACACACGGCTGACAGAGGTGGTTTCCCGAGGCTCATCCTCATCGTGCCGGCGAACTGCTGCAGCGGTAGCAGCTCAAGACAAACAAATCGTCGTGGCGCCATCCCAGATGTGTCCCGTCATCCTCTCTCTCTCTCTCTCCTACGACTTTTCTTCTCTCGACCATACCCCCCCACCTATGCGTGTATGTATATGTATACATGCGGTAGGGTGTCTTAATGAATGAGAGGGGGAGAGGAGGACACACCGGTGCGAGAAGACACCTCGAATTTCAGTCGGAGAACGAAGAAGTCAGTCAAACTCGAAAAGGCTCCTGTGTAAATAGACGGCGAAGTAAGGAGGAAGAGTGTATAGGGAGTACAGCGCGCGCGCTCGCCGGGGATGATCGAAACGCAAGAAGAAACTTCCTCGGCGCCACTTGTAACTCTCGCCTTTTCTTTCCTCCTTCCAATGCCACTAACGTCTTTCCCTCCTCCCGTCACTACCCATCCTCTATCCCCCTCCTCCAACAACTCTTGATGTTACTGTTGCTGCTGCTGCTGCTGCTACTGTCGTCGTTTAAAGATCGTTCATTTATTTTTCTGGATTCTCTTCGGCTTTCAATTATCCTTCCGACCTTCTGTCTACCGTCGATGTATATTACACAGTATTGCTATACGGGCGTTTCAACAATTCTCACGTCGTTATTGTCAGGTGATCGATTATCGCCTACTGCCAACTACAAAAACGTGGTTCTTCTATAACCAGACGCCTGTACTTCTTTCGCATGAACGACGGTATACATTTTACGCCATCTACTTTGCGCAAAATTTACAAGCTTCAAAAATTACCAACAACCACACACGGCCCATCAACTCCAACGAACCAACGTCCAGCGACCATCTCATCTCGAGGCCCAGGCTAATAAGCGAAGAAGAGCAATAATCGCGCGTGTATGGTAAAACTGGTGGCTGCTGGTTAACCGCGCGATTGTTATAAACGTGCAGCCGATAGACATCCAATTGCCCGGGCTGGTACTCCGTCTCATAGAGTGAGAGCGTGTAGAGGATGAAATTGAAAAGGTTCCGGGAGAGCCTCGAGCTTATCCGCAAATTGCACGTTGAGAGAGAGAGGTTGGAGCAGGGAGATGGAGAGGGGTGGGGGAGCAAGCAGGGCCTGCCTCCCCATTAAAGAGCCGTTAAATAATGAAAGGCCCGCCATGCTGGGAGCGGGGCCGGAGCATACGCGCGCGCACAATGCGAGTGAGAAAGAGAGAGAGAGATAGGCGAGTATATTGTCGGGGGCCTGGGGAAACGAAAGCGGATTAGCCGGCACGGCGATACGTCTCAGCGCGAGAGTAGCGCGCAGAGGCTCTCGTCCAATAAACGGACGTGTGTGTATACATGTGTGTACTCGGCACAATGGCACATGGTCCTCCCCACCGGGTCGACTATGACGAGACGTGCCCAATAATGGCACGTGTGTGTGTACGTACGACGGGATGGCGGTGGGTTGGGAACGGCCGGTTTCATCCGCGCTAATCAGCTCTCGCTTATGTTTCATATACGTACACTCGCTATATACATACCCCCGTGTGTCGTTGCATGCTGCTGGAATTCTTTATGTATAAGTACGGCGTGACTTTTTGCGCGGCTGATGCGCAACCGCGTGCGATCAAGTGGAAGATGACTATGGGTGCACGCGAGAGGAGATTGTCAGATGAGCTTTTCATGAGCGGCTGATAGCTCGTTCGACGCTTCGTGAGCTCTACGGAGGTTCTTTAATCCTTTTCGCCGAATAAATGAGAGAACCTTGCTGCTGAATACAATTGTAAATTTAACGCTTTACTTTCTTTTTATGGCGATATTCTGGTAAATTATTAAGCGCCAGCACGGAATATTACGAGCACTTAGCTCTCGGCTGCGTATCTGGATTGTCATTTATTTCGAAGCTACACCCGCAGTATAGTAACACTAATGGATTGCGTGTAATAGTAATAATTTCCTCCTTTTCTTTGTACACTCAACATCGACGCCACACGAGCTCTGTAATCTTGAAATATTAACCAGACCGATACAACGAATATCCCTACCCACCTGATGTATAGGTATACACATCGGCGAAGCGTCTATACCCTGATGATACCGCAAAAAATATAGCGCTAACCACACCAAACTTCGATTTTCCCAAAATTCTGTCACAACCAACGATAGTCCATTTGACCGAACCTGTATAAAAATACGTAAATATGTAAGAGGTCAGACGTGATTAAACGCGAGATGTGTGTGAACACACACACATTATAAGCCGGCGATTCGCGGGGGGCAGGTCGTCTCGTCGATATCCCGCACATGCGACGGCAAACAAATGAGCCGCACGCGACAAAGCGATCCTCGTAATCAAGCTGAATCTAAGGCCTATGGGCTCGCTCGGTATATAGCACTTTGGCCGGGCGACCGATCGTTATCGTTTACCTGGCCGGCTGTAATTTCACCAGTGCCCCCGCATGGTATACGACTAAAGTTATTTGCCTTCGATCGCTGCCGGTGTGAGGCCAGTTTAATACACTCTAATCAAACGACCGAGCCAATCCGTTATATTTTAAAAATGCAATGCTGCTGTCGTTTTCTATATCTCTCTCTTTATACACGTTTGTAAGATAATGTGGCGAAGATAAGGTTTGTAAGAGAGCGTCAAATACACCAACACACTCGGCTTCTCAACGCGCACACCTACACGGATCATAAATCATTGTCAAAATACGCACTACACATACGCGCCTATTGTATCAGGTTCATCAGGTTATAGGTGGTATAAATGCGCGAGCTCGCTCTAGCTCGGCCGCGCGCGCGTTAATTGCGACTAAATTATTCGTCGGGCGTACATACTCGCAATTTACATATAACAATATTAAAACCGCAACGCTGGTCGAGCGCTGCTCGACCGTTATACACCGCAAGGCCACAGCTAAAAATCACGAGCTCCGCATAGCGGAATAACAATCGATACATACAACAAACAGGTTAACAAGGCCGACTGTATTATACCTCTCTCCCTCCTTCTCATCGCACAAATCCCTCTCTCTCTTTCTGTCTCTTTTCCCTGTGCCTGGTAGATCGAGAATAACACCACCAGTTGCCGGCTAATTGGGCCCAATAAGCGTTTACTACCTCTCGATTCTCAACGGCAGCCGATCCTCTCGACAGGGGTCTCTAAGATCTCTCCGCACCCTTCTCTCTCTGTATACCCGTACACAACTCCCTCTCCGTCTCTAACGCGCCTGACATACTGATCGTCAAGTCTCTGGGAATTCCGCAGAGTTTTTGCACGATCCCCGTACGGCCAACCTACAGCCCGTTTACGGTAAAATCTTGCCAGGCTCAAGTTGTATCTGCGTGTGTCTCGGCTGTACACAGCGTGGGTTATGCGCATACCTACCGTACCGAGACGCCATCCACCTGATTTCCCAGAGTTTAGCCGCTCTCTATGATCGCTTTAGCTTTGAGCTCCGTACAGTGGGTTTTCCTAAGCTTGTAATGGAGATATCCCATATACGCAAAAGACTGTGCTTCCTTTCTTATCCGCTTGTATTTACGCTTAAATCCAAAATCTTCGATAACTTTGTATAACCACACGTGTTCGATTAGCGCGTCGAGCTTATGAAAACTCGAAACCTTACACGCGTCATAAAAGACGCTAAAAACAATGGTTTCGTATGGAAAATGAATATTTCACCGAAATTAAATAGGAGCATTATCGCGGGAGATCGAGCAGGCAACGCTCCGCAGGATGTATATATTCTGGTAGAGTCGTCGGGGAGAGATCTGCGGAGGAGGGGTGTCGGTTAGCGCATGAATAATCGAACGGCTCGCGCGCGAGGGTGGGACTCGCTGCTGCAGAGATTCGTTCTCGCGCGCTGTCGAGTGCAAAAAGCACGAGGGAGAGAGAGTCGGACGTACCGGGCTAATAAAATCGCGGCATTATACGGCGTAATGTCGGCGGGCAGTTATATCGGCTAGAAAAGTGAAAAGCTCGAAAGGAGAGGGAGAGGGGCTTGGCTGTCGGCGAAATTGACCGCAAATCGATCTTGGGCTTTCTTTACTTTGTGAATTTTATTGTCGGTGAAATTTAAAGACGTTAAAGTGGACCGTCATTTAGCCAGGGATTTTTCGTGCTTCATTCTCATTTGGAGAGCGGAACTCGGCCGAGCAGTGGAATTAATACACGCACCAATACCGCGTGTTTTAATTCAATTAATACACACGTATAACACACAGACAGAGGCACACGCGGTTGTCGAGTATTAGAAGGGGTAAAACGAGAAACAGAAGGGGAGAGTGTCGGTCGTTTGAGTGACAGTGCGCTGAGTATATTAAGTGTGTACGTCGCGCATTGCCCTCGTAATGCGAAGAGTATTGACTAGGCCATGTCGGCTGGTCGATATACGTATACTTCTCCTTCCCCACACACGCCGCGAATACACGTTATAATCTTTTAGCTCGGATCGGAGCAGTTCGGCCGAGGCTTTTAATAGCGAGGAAATACGTGTCTTAACCGACACACCGGCCCACTGTCATCGAAGACTTGCAGGGCTTTATCGCGAATGTGAGCTTCCAGCTGTATAATGGATTACGTCGATTTCCGAGCGCACCACCTCGTAGTTACGTGTGCCGAGCTATATCGTGTTGTCGACTGATTTTGCGACTAATTGTTTTTCGAGTCTTGTCTTCTTTTTGCTTTTCTATTTTTTCCGTATAATTTTGTGTGCTGTCATTTATTTTCCGCGCGGGGTTTCACGTCTGTTGAGGAAACTTTGGTTGTTGTGTCGAGTGATGTAACGATTTTAACTGGTTTAGCGGGATGATGGTTCGGATTATTGATGATCGTATGGTAGATTGATAGTAGTGTAGAAATCAACAAGACAAGCATGCACCTCTGTCATTGGGAAATCGAATTTGTCAACAAATCAATGGGGGGAAGAAAAATAATTGACGAAGATGCGATTGCGATGAAACTCTCATCGCGCGATACTCGTACAACATTTACTTTTGTAGTTAAAATAAAGATATTGTTTCTTTTTAATCGAAAAATCCCCGTGTTTATTCCACACGTTCATCAAAGTTGATGCTGAAGACGCATCGACTCCCTTTCGGATTAAGGAAATGCTCTCTTTCAGCTCCGTATACGTCTATATAATATACAAGCGCGTCGTACAGAGGCAGTCGATAATAGAAATACAAAGTCGCTACGGCGCGGCTGAGGGAAAACGATCCAGAAGAAAAGAAAAGAAGGATGCCCCACGAATAAGGCGTCTGCTATGTACCGATGAGAGAAAGGGAAGAGATCGGAGGAGGATGGTGGCGGGATGAGCGGGGAGGTGAGAGATGAGTAAGAGAAGAAGCTAAAAGGCGTCTTCTCCCTTCTCTCTCTCTCACGCTTACATATAAAAATGGGGGGTAGGGAGGCTGTCAATCTCTCCGCAGCGTTATATCGCGGCGGAAAAGAGACGGAGAGTATAAGATGAACTGTCAGGGAGAATGTGGGGGAGGTGGAGGCCGCGGAGGTGGGAGAGCAAGGAGCGGCTGCGCGCGTGTATCTGCCTGCGAGGAAGATCGCGGCTTGACGGGGGCAGCAGCTCGCGAGGAGGAGATCATGTTTCTCCCGTTCCTCCGGGCTCCATCTTCCGAGCGGGCTCATCCTCCCCCACCGAGAGAGTCGCGTCTCCGTCCAGCCATCCAGCCACGCGTCACATCATCCCGAGAGCTTCATCATATCGCGAATATCTCGCCGGCGCTGCTGCTGCTGCTGCGACGGCGGTGGGGATGAGCCAGACTCTCCTCGCCGAGGCACTTACACCTATAGACGCGTGTACACGCTCAACGCGCACGTGTGTAGGTACATCGCAAGCGGCGGGGTGTACGCAGAGAGAAGGGATGAGCCGCCGGTGGGGTTAATTAAGCCCAGCGCGCGAGACAGGGAGAGCTCTCCGGAGGCGTACGAGGGGAAGAAGCCTCGGGAGCCCGAGGTGAGCCCGGTTGCCAGGGGCAACGGGTTCGGGATCCGGCCAATCGGCCGCGGCGCCCGAGGGCGTGGCCAGGGGCTCCGGTCGACGGTGGGGCGCGCTCGCTCGCGAGGCCGCGCCTGCTCCACGGGAATAGGTGTGTGCACGCGCAGAGAGAGAACCGGAGCCGAGCGAGGCCGGGCCTCCTCGCGCCTACCTCTCGCCTGCGGGAGAAAGAGAGACCGACTCTTCCCCCCCTCCGCTCTCTTTTTCTCCGTCTCTCTCTCTCTCTCTCACTCTTTCACTCGGTCCGGGGCTTGGCCTTCTTCTCTTGCGGGTGTAGAGTGTGTGAGAGAAAGAGAGAGAGAGAGAGAGAGAGAGAGAGAGAGAGAGAGATAGAGTGAGTGGAAGGCGGCTGCTGCTGTGCTACTGCTGTAGCCGCCGCAGCGCTGCTGCTGCTGCACGGGGAACGTATCATGCCGAGGGTAGGGCCGGCACGGCACCGAGATGCCGGCTTGTAAGCGAAACCAGTTTGCTATCCGATACGATCGAGGCAACACGCGCAGCAGCAGCAGCACGGATCGCCGAGCGGTCCACTATTTTCCTCTCCCTCTCTCTCTTTCTCTCTATCTGTAGCTGCTGCCGTTGCTCTTCTGCCCGTTGCCCTACCTCTAGGGCTCACTCACTCTCATGTATACCACACGGCTTTTTAATGCCAGCCGCGACTGCTGGTACTGCCGACGCGAAGGAGTAGCTTGTACTCGGGACTAGTGCACAGCGGATAGCTCAAGGACGCGCACTGAGGCTCGGGCGACGAAACCGGAGCGAAGGGGAGCAGCACTGGGAAACGGAGTTTACTTGTGTGTTCGTACATTATTGTGATTCCGGACGGGTTTACCCCTAGTGCAATGAACAGCCGACGAGTCGATTTCGAGTGTCGCACGAGTTGTCGGTTTATAATCTAAGCCAATGCTCCGATATGTAACGTGTCGTTCGAGTGTCATGGTTTGCCAGCAAAGCCGATAGCGAGTGCGAGTTCATACCGGTGCGATCGAAGAATAACGGAGAGAGACTTGCCGTCGCTGCACTCCGGACTGACACCAGGTAAAAGTGAATCGACGGACATCCGACGGCCAGGGGGAGGGCAGGAAGTGGCTAGTCAGGCGATGGTCGCGAGTGCGCTCGCGGCCCTGAGCCAGTGAGGCCGAGCGGAGGCGTAAGGATACGCGCGGACAAGGTGACCAAGGCCCGGGGGGATCAGCAGCCGCTGGTGGCGTCGAGGCTCGCGTTGCCGTCGGCCCCGAGTAGCGGCGGCAGCAGCAGCGGCAGCTGCGGCGAGGCCTCGGCCGGCCTCGGCTGCGCGCTGCGCCAGCGGGACGGCGGCGGCGGCAGCAGCGACGGCTGCCTCGACATGTCGACCATGGCTCCGGCGGCGATGTCAGCCGGTCCCCCGGGGGCGCCGGTCGCCCCGAGCCCCGGGGCCGGGCCCCTCGTCCCCTCGCCGGTCTTCGCGCTCACGGCCCTGCCGACCCTCGCGTTCACCGCCAAGCAGGTCTCGACGGTCTGCGAGACCCTCGAGGAGAGCGGCGACATCGAGCGGCTCGCCCGCTTCCTCTGGAGCCTGCCCGTCGCCCTGCCCAACATCCAGGAGGTGAACCAGTGCGAGGCGGTCCTGCGCGCCCGGGCCATAGTCGCCTTCCACTCGGGCCACTACCGCGAGCTCTACTCGATCCTCGAGCGGCACAAGTTCACCAAGGACTCCCACGGCAAGCTCCAGGCGATGTGGCTCGAGGCCCACTACCAGGAGGCGGAGAAGCTCCGGGGCCGGCCCCTCGGCCCGGTCGACAAGTACCGCGTCCGCAAGAAATACCCCCTGCCGCGGACCATCTGGGACGGCGAGCAGAAGACCCACTGCTTCAAGGAGCGGACGCGCTCGCTGCTGAGGGAGTGGTACCTGCAGGACCCCTACCCGAACCCCGGCAAGAAGAAGGAGCTCGCCATGGCGACCGGACTGACGCCCACGCAGGTCGGCAACTGGTTCAAGAATCGCAGGCAGAGGGACCGGGCCGCGGCTGCGAAAAACAGGTATGCCACCCAGGGCTTTTTTGTTCCCGGCACGTTCGCCATTAGCCAACCCCCCCCCCCCCCCCCCCCCCCCTCCCCCCCCCCCCCCCCCCCCCGCCCCCCCCCCCGGGCGGTCCCCCGCCCCGTGAAGCCGCCGACCCGCCAGCCCCCCCACCCCCCCCCCCCCCTCCTCACTCTCTTATTCCACCAAGGCAATAAACGTATTCGGCAGATTGATTGGGCTCAAATAATACGTATATTGACGGATTAGAACTTTTTACAAGTATGGCTTTTGGTTTTGATTTTGTTGTTATCGAAAGGCGTTAAGTGTTTTTAGCGTGAAACGCATTTTAAAATTCACTCGAGCCAAATTTTTTAGCGAGCGGTTTTGTAAAGCTGTGATTTTTTTTAAATCCATTCATCTCTTTCTCGTTATTTATTGCTGCTGTTCAATTTTAATCAACCAGGTTGAAAAAGATAATTGCATTTTATTCAATACTGTTAGTTTTTATTTCATCATTCGTATTCATTTTAAATGTAATGATATTGAGAAAATTGATACGTTGATATTGTGTTTTTATATTTTTACTTCGTTAACATTAATTCGGAGTTTTTGTCGAGTATTTCAAGCTGACAAGTTAAAGTATTTGTATCCAAATAAAATGACAGTTTCATTGTCTCGTGAGTACACACTTTTGAAAAGAATCATTTGAACTACAAGATGATTGCGTTTAAATTTTAAATGGAACAACGGTATTTATTTCGGGCACTGACTATCTAACAAGTCAAAATTTAGATCGTGACTTCACAAACCCTTTAGCCGTCAACGCATTACACTTACTCTTTCGATATATTTTTCTACAATCTAGAAGAATTTGTCACTGAATAACTACTAGCCATCTATTTTTTCTGTTCTAACGACGAGAGGCCAAAATAACGGAAATAAAAACATTGACGATTACGCTTTAATAATAGAACTTCGCCTGTAATTATTGTGCAGACGCCGGAGTCTTCACTAAATAAGACTTACATTTTTTCTTTCCGATATATAATTAAACTGCCTTGTTAGTCAGATGTCTTTCCATTAGAATAGACAAAAAAATAAGCGTACAAAAAACAAAATTCAAAAACATCAGCGCATCGATAATAGCAAACTTAACAGCTATTCAAATATCCGAATAAATAATTTACGTTAAAATCCATCAAAAATCCCAGAAAAAATGTCATCTTTCAACATTACCATTGCCCAAACGCACAAAAGTCCCTCTTAATCCATCATTATCAAAAAAGCCCCATCGCTCTTATCACGGCATTATTGTTTATCAAGTAGACTTTAATGAAACTTAATCGAAAAGCGATTAGCGGTTTAGCGAGCGAGAGACTGACTCGAGCCTCCCCTTGCCTACGCCAAATTGTCGCGTCGTCCTCGGCAAACGAGGAGAGCCTTTGTGAGCCCCCGCCGGACGAAGAGGAGCGCAGGCCAACGTATACGAACGAGGAGAGGAGAGCCCTCGGCTTCTGCTGCTCGCTGTATATACGCGCGGAGGGTCGCGTAATTTCATTTCGACGTCCGACGGAGGGGTCCGCCGCCGCGCGCACGGCCGATTTTCAAATTACGTCTTTCAAATCGTATTTTCGATTAATGTCCCTACTCTATCCCCTCGTGATATTCGCGTGTGTGCTTGTGTGTCTGTGTGTCTTCTATTCCCCGGTCTGATCTTTCTCTTTATATTGCTCTCTTCGAAGTCCCGGGACTCGTGAGAAAGAGCGCGCGTGTATATGTATATTGCTGACGTTTGACCCGATGTACGATTGACTCGAGCTTTGTTTTGCTGTAATTCTCGCTTGGTATGACGATGATCTTGGGTGTATTCTTAGATCGACTCGTAATCGCTTCGACTGTTGATCGGTATTTCCGACGTTTAATTTTCAAACAATTCGCATGATAAATTTATCAAACGCCTAATCGTCTCCAAACTGAGCATCGAAGTGAAAATCCAACACTTTGCACGGGTACACGCGCAAAAAGGTTACCTGGAAAAATAATACTGCAGGTCTGTCTCTCTCAATGACGCATTGTCTCATCGGTGCCGTACAACTGGAGAGGCTATCGATAGTCATCCAAGCACACATACACACACATTTTTCCTGAGTAACCAACAGTTAGAGAGGTTAAGAAAAAGCGAGAGAGCCGAGAGTAGTACGTATATAGTATATACACACACACAGAGAACGGTCCCGAGCGTTTGGAAAAGCAGCTCGTTAACGCTAAAGCAGCGTAATCTGCGCTGCTTGCCTACCGTCACGACTGCTCCTGCTGCTGTTGCTGCTGGCGTCATCATCGTTCTTGCACAGCCTCCTCAACAGGCGCTCTCTTAAGACTCTCTTCCCCCCCCCTCACCCCCACTCTCTCTCTGCCATCGGTGTTGTCTCTGCCTCAAATTCATAGCCCTCACAAAACTGCACCACCTGCAAACCAGTCTCTCTCTCTCTCTCTCTCTCTCTCTCTCTCTCTCTCTCTCACTCTCAACTACCATATACTCTTCGCTCTTCTCTTCCTCTCCCTCGCTTCCCTTTTACACACTTTTCCGGGCGTGGAGAGCGAGAGAGAGAGAGAGGGACAGGAAGTTTTTCCGGACCAGCCGGCGCAGCAAGTGTGCGACAGGTAAACGACTGGTGGTCGTACTGTTGTGCGCTGCACCTTGGCTCTACACCGGCCAACGTCTCTCTCTCTCTTTTCTCGGTCGGTCATGTCCGGTTCTCCGAGAAAAACCAAGAGAGATGGAGACATAACGCCGAAATCGCCGTTATTGTCTAGATCGGAGGGGAAGGCTGGGAGGGGAGGAGCTGCGTCACCGCTACAGCAGGTTTTCCCCAAAACGGATTCGCGCGAGTACCAACGCGCAGCACAAGCCGACGAGACCTCTGCCCCTGTAGATGTTTGATTTACGGCGACGGGTCTTAGGACCCGTAAATTGCCCTCTTGCACAGGCACGCTCTCTCTCTCTCTCTTGCTCTCCGTACACGGCAAACGTGCACTTAGCCTCGGAACGCTCTGGTTTTTCCGCTAGTAAGTTATCCCTCTTGCAGCTTACGCGTCGCTACAACTTTGACACAAATTTTGAAAATTCTTCGTTTCGCAATGAACATTGACAGAGCCGTGTGTATCGTCGCGTTTTAGTCTCGTCGTCTTCGAAAAGGTAAACAAAATTGAAAATAATATGACTTTCACGTCTATATCTTTGTTTATCCCACTATATTCATTCGGCGTGGCATCTAAATAACGAGGTTGTCACTGTACGAGTATTCGTCGACCGTCGGTGACATTGAAAAAAAATGGATTGTAATGTTGCTTTATGAGACAGGGAAAAGTAAGAATATTACTTGGACTGTATTGTAATTCAGCCGACGGACGCGTCGAAGGCTTGAACTTGCGTTCCGTACACTGCAGAACTTTTGCTATACCGGAGCCCCGCACCAAACGTCAATAGATCTCATTCTATTTTATTTTATGCGTAATTTGACTTTCATTCGATCATTTGAAATCTATAACAATTCATGCAAATTTTACGATATCCTCGTTACGGCAGGCATCATAGTCCCCGACCAACTGTCTTACTCGTTTATAAACCCCTGATATTATGCCGAGCAAGGCCGCTTACGGCTTATTCTCGTGCGTTTATTGGCCTCTAATAACATTGCGCCTGCAAAAACACGAAAAACGTGGAAGCTTAACTAATCGGATTTAATGAACATTCGCGTGAAAATAAGAGCGATCTAATTACATTTCAAGCTTAAATCGCTCGTTACAACGTCCAGTTAAAAAAAAAATTGAAATAAAATAAATCGATTATACACGCGATATTTATTTTTAAACCGCATAAATAAGTAACGACGATAAAAACTATCTCGTGCGTGCAGGCGTGCACTTTTGCGAGTAATAACCAGATTTCGGCTCATAAAACACACGCGGGCCGCTTATTAATAATTAGTCACAATTAAAACGCGAAGAGCAGAAGGCAAAAAACGCGAAAGAAGCCGGGGCAGAGGCATTTGCAACCAAAGCGGTAGCGCGGCTCTTTCGGAGCCATGATGCACGTATACGCGGCTTCTCGAGCAAAGAAGTGCTGCCATCGGGGCTGCGGTAAAAGAAAGGCAAAAAAAAAGGGAAGCAGGCGAGTAGAAGAAGAAAAAAAGAGAAGGCAAAGCGAGACGAAAAGCCAAAATCTCGACGTTCCCACGTCCTCTCCGTACGTCGTAGGTATACATACGCGCGAGCGCTCGCGGTAGAGAGAGGCGTAAAAGCCAAGCGCGACGATATTCGCATGGCAACATCCGCAGCGCAAACAGCAGGAACGGGGATTACCTCGGGGCGGCTGCTGCCGAGTCTGAAAAATCGCGCGCGCGTCACGTATATCACCTGAGCTACGTGAAAAGAGAGAGAGAGAGGGGGAAAAGGGGGCGTAGGGGAGAGACGGAGATTTGCATTTTTTCGCGAACGAGCCAGCGAATTTTCCTTTTCCGCGGGGATTTTTACCGTCGACTCAGCCAGTACGTGCAGTCGAGAGTGTGAGTGTGTGTGTGTGTAGCGCGAGCTTACTCCGCATAGTAATGCCCTTGTGACACGAGCGCACCGCCGTGCCGAGAGAGTGAGGATGCGCGCGCGCTCGTTATGCGACTGCTCGCGACTACGACTCGTAGCTTTGCAATTTGGTCGCCGGCAAGGAAAAAGTCCACAAGCGTTTTGCACAATGGCAAAATCTGATTAGTCCTTTGCCAACGATAATTGAACGTAATTGCCGCGTGCACACCGAGAGCGCTCGCGCGGATTTTCCGAGCTCTTCTCGAACGATAACGACGTATACACACACCCTTAGTTGCACAAATACATGTATAAATACTCGTATTTTGTTTTTCTCTACGGCAACAAACGCGATAAAAAACAACAACATTGGCGTATAGGTAAAAAAACACCATAGATTCGCGAAACGTTTACATTCGCGTGCGCAAGGGGGTAGAGAAAGTGCGAGAGAGGGAGAGTCGGGGAAACAAGACAAAATCCCATAAGCTTAGCTATGCTCGGCCGATTGAAGAGTCGAAAATCAAAGCAATCGCAAAAAGAGAGATAGCCCCGGACAAATGGAGAGGAGAGCGAGTAGCCCTTGAGCCTTGCTCAGGCTGGCAAAAACAAAGGGCAGGGGAGGAGGTGCACAAAGCGAAGCGCTTCTCTCGCACAGAAGGCGCGATGAGCGTAGACATGTGTAGCAGCAGCCGACACAAGAACGCAGCGCGCGCGAGAAGGATAGTGTATGCGAATATAGCCCCGAGGATAGAACAGCGTGCAGGTCCTTTTCAGCTCGGAGAAAAGCCGTAGCTATAGACGTATACGTCTGTATGTATGTGTATGTGGGGGGAGTAGGCGGCTGCTGCTGCTGCTGCCGGGAGTATATTTTCGCGGTCCAGCGAGCGAGTTATTCAATATGCTCGGGACCCGGCGCGCACACGCCCCAGAGCAATCTTGAGCTCTTTTCGCCCGGACTCTATCTGCCGTGCCACTGCGGATACGTCTATCTCTCTCCCTCCCTCCCTTTCTATCTCTTTCTCGACTCGTACGAGATTTCGCTGCGCTCGGGTCTTGTCTCTCGCCACCGGGAGAGCCTCTAGAACTCCCCGTACACGTGTGTCTGTCTGTCTGGGTGTGCACCGATGACGATGTGCATGCGGTAGGAAAAGCTGGAAATTTACATACGTTAGATAGATCACGTTCGCGCGGACCTACTGCAACTTCCAAGCTGTTTCGTTATTTCTAGTTTTATCTTCTAACATAACGGTTTTTAATGTTCTTTTTTTAACAACGTGGAAAGCTTGAGTTTAGACGTATAGTGGAAAAATATCGCTAGGAAAGCATGATCCGTTAATTATACGGCTCGGATGAATTCGAGGATGAATCGTATATATATTTCCAAAGGATTTTCATCGTTCCCTTAGAAAAACTACAAATCGAGACGGTTCGTTATAGCAACAGTATCAAGCCTGCGTCCCTTTATTATGCCTCAAAACATGGATACAGGCTAACTATACTTCTCGATTTCGAGGTAATGGCATCGAGCCCCGCTCTGGCCTAAAGGGCCCAAAAGGAAATCAGAGTATCATTATCCAGATAGTTCCAAGGAGGTATATATATATAGAGAGAGAGAGAGAGAAGCGAGGCCCGCGCTCTGCTTTCAATTGTGATCTTCAATTTCGAAGAATAAGCCGAATGAAATGTCGTTCGGGGCCTACTTTTATTCATATACCTGTCCCCCTCTGTCTTTTCCTCTTCTACTTTATCGAGATATCGATCTCGCTTGGATCGAATTCATTATTGAAGTAAAACCGCGATGCTCTGTGTACAAAACAATGCTCTTTTTACTTCGTATACGCGCGTATTTGGAAATACTTTTGTACGTGAATCTCAATTTTCCTTTTTCGTAAAAAGAAAAACGTAAGCAATAAAACAAAATGTTGCTTTCCAACTCTGAACGGAAATTCCCGAAAAACCCAAGATTCTCTAGCCCGAGAAAGATTCCATAACGGAGAATATATCCAAAGTCCTCCATACATGAGTCACGAAACAAAAGTCGTCGAAGAGTTGGGGGGGGGGGGGGTGAGTGGGAGACACTCGAGACAGAAATTACAGTTATCGCTTCGTATTTTTCTTGTAGAAAGCCCTTTTTTCTCCCTTATCCCACCTCAGTCCCCAGCCCCCCGGTCCGGCCACAAACAAACCGATTGAAGCACAGAAGCCCCGAGTATATAACAGAGGAGAGAACACGAGTCTTCTCGCACTCGTACGTACAGTATATAGAGTCGAGGAGGGCGAGGGCTTGAAGCCTGCTGATATTCCGCCGCAAGAAGACAGGGCTACGGAGACAATGGGAAAGTCCGTGGAGCGTCTGCATGAAAATCTGATAACCAGGAGAGGATCGCTGGGAGAGAAAACACGTCAGCTCCGGGCGCGCAGATCCCACTCTCGCCTCCTTCTCCTCGAGCCCTCCCCCGAAGAAGTTGGCTGCTCTCGGTTGGCGGGGGGGGGGGGGGGGAGCCGGCGGCACATCCAGAGAGGCTGGAAGGGTATATACTCGCGCTTCCTCCCTCCGCCAGGCTCTCTCCCTCTTTTCCCTCTTTGTGCGCGCGGAGATGGAGCCTGCGCCATGCGGCTTTCCTCTATATACATACACTGTGCTCGGGGAGGTATGTCGGCGGCCCCCGTGTGCCGTTACCCAAGCTGCCGTATATACGCGCAAGCGAGCTCGACGATCGATAGCGCGCCGCCGCCGCGAGAAACGAGCGAGAGCGTTCGCGGCTCTCTGTCCTCCGAGCTCGATTTTCAGACTACACGCGAAATTTTCCCGAGATATATCGTTGCTCACCGAAACGATATAGTTTATTTTTTAATGTTGAATGAAGAGAAGAGAAACGATATTTTACCGCACTACAGTTTTATTCGTTCGCGACGCGTTTACGCAGACCCACTGAAAATTGATAATCGAAGGCCATCGAGGCGACGGCGCAATAATAATAACGAAGTGGCACACCAGGCAGAAGAGGGAGGAGAAGGAGGAGACGGCGGTAAAAAGTTATCATCGCCCCGGCACGTTGGCTCTCGCGCGAAGACAAAGGTGCTATGATGATTAATTTCGCTTTTCGGCCTCGTCATTAAGCGGGCCATGACACCTGCCTCGCTATATCCCTCTCTCTCTCTCTCTTTCTCTGCCTCCTTACCTTGCACGGATGTGTATACCTGCGCGTCTTCGTACGCGGAGATCCCAAGTGATAGATTGCACTTCCCCCCTCTCTCGATCTCGGCCTCTCGACATTCTAATGATTCCAAATTTCGACGTTCACGAGATATATATCACAAGCCAGTGCGGGGGCTTGACTCGCTCTCTCACTTTCTCTCTCTTGCTTTTGGCAGGCTCGATCTTATAAAGTGTTCGGGCGTTAACTTTCCGGCCACCTCGCCCCTTCTCCTCTATTTCGGAGTGCCTCCGGTGTATATACATATATACGAGCATACGAGGCGAGAGCGACTTTTTTGTACAAATTTGTCAGAGGCCAGTCGCCTTATATGCGGCTCTCTCTCTCTCTCTCTCCCACTCTCGCGCCTTTATGATTTATGGCTTGTCACTGATGCGTCGCTTCTCGTTGCCTCCATTTTTTTCTCTCCGCCTTCGTTTCTTTAATTTTATTATTTCGCTTTTATTTCATATCCTTATACATCGAGCGATCGCAAGGCTGCTGCTGCTAATTACGAGCTTTTGGAGTAAAATTTTTCGTAGTTCGATGCTTTACTGTACGACCGACTATATATACGATTGCTCTCGGCAAGGTGTGTCGAAGGAACGAACAAAAAAAAATGAAAATCATTAACGTACGCTTTTAATTTCGAGTCAAACGCGTGTATATTATAAAAGTAATAAATATTTTCAAAGATAAATATGCCAATTAGCTGGCTGTCTCTTAATAATTACGCAACGCGTCTAATTAACTTTCAAAAATCTATGTGATTAGTTGACGCGAAGGAGAGAGAGAGAGAGAGAGAGAGAGAGCTAGTAAAAAAGGCGTACAGTCGAAAAATATTTCAATAAATATCAGTCTTAGAAAACCCAAACATTATATCACGAGGTAGAGAGATAGAAGAAGAAAAAAAACGATCAACTTATAGCTCGCGTGTGTACGGCACAAAGAAGTCAATTACGCAATCCCACCAATACACGCCGATAATTAGATCCATTAACAACGCTCTCTCGGTGGGAAGTCTACACGTCCAGTATATAACTCTGTCCAAGAGAGAGAGAAGAAAAAAAATCGTCGTTGTCGTTGATGTGACAAACGGCAAGCGATTAACGCGCGCGTACACACATCTCTATCCGCTCCCTGGTCCAGCTGTCATCACTTGTTTCCACGTCGTTGTCGTCCGGGCTTTTTGTTTCCAGCCTAGGCCCAGAGGGGGATAGGGGACGCGCGCTATAGGGGGTGTGACGCTCGTAGATGACGGGCAAGGGTGCGGATAGCGAGAAACCACAAACGAGAGAATGAGAGACAGTCGGGCAATTCCGACTGCTTTTCTCTTCCAGCTCTCGATGCCAAGACGCGCGCGAATATAACCGGGCGATTCACCTCTCTCTCCTTTCACTTCGAGGCATATATTCTGCCACTGACACGCGCCGTTACGCGCCTATGTACACACAAGTCTTGATACTTTATATGCGTGTGCGTGTACTGTTTTTGTATTGGGGGTTTGGCCACACTAGGATTTTTTGTTGTCGGATGAAAATCGCCTCCGGGCGCGAAACGTTTATTTTCGGCACGCTTATTAAAGCTGTACTTATACATATGCTCCGTTTCGACACTGTGCACAATCGAACGACCGAGAGCGATCTCTCTGACTTTCGGATGGATAATGCGAATGGTCGGACACGTAATTAGCAATAATTTTTCCATGACTCTTGCACTTTTTATGTACATACGTACGATATGAGACTATGCTATATTGGATAAACGTAAAGGTGTGCGAAAAAAAATCGAGTAATGCGCGTTGAGTTCGTCGTCGTTTTGTTCCACCGCCGCGCGGTGTGCAAGACAAACGACCTCCTTGCGATAAAAGGGAGGCGGGTTAAGGTGTGAGAGAGAGAGAAGTAGAGAGGGGGAGTGAGAAAGATTGGGAGTTGAGAGACGGTCCATCGGTGCGCGCGCGATTGGAAAGACGAATGGGGCGTCGATGGTGAGGATCGTTAAGACCCGAGAGATGTTCGCGCTTGGTAATTGCCGCTCATTACTAGCCAACTGCATTTACGTTGGCTGAAAGACAGCAAAGCTGCGTATACTCTTGCAAGGCAAAATACTCAGGCTTGACTGACACGTCGAGCGCGCTCGCTTATATCTAGGCTACCGTACGGCGTTGTAGGTTATGTGAGTTGGGACGACGCAATAACGTGGATTAATGCTTTGAGCCTCGAGCTTACCTTATTTTCCCATCGTAAGCAGAGAGAGAGAGAGAGAGACTCCCTGTGATAGCTCCTTTCACGTCGACATCATCCAGCACTGCCTATTGGACGAACGCCAGGTATTTACGTGCGTCTCTAACCTCAAAAGTTTCCTTAAGCACGTACACGGACTCTGATTGATAGCTCAATCGCTTGTTTCTAATCACTAGGCGCGAAAAATCGCGTTGTACAAGCGCAGGTCGCTCAGTTTAACAGTGATGGATCGAGCCTGCCGAGGCAATAAAGGGCCGATGAAAGGAGTAGCGCTGCTGCCGCCGAGGTTAACAGCCGGGGGTGTACAGGACTCTCTCTCTCTGTCTGCGGTAAGCGATACACACCTCCCGCCTCCCGCGTCCCGTGTGAATAATGCCGGTTAGGCTGATGTATTCCCCTATGAATGGATACGTCGAGATTTCTCGGATGACGCCGAGAGGCGTAATACGCATAGTGAAAGAGTCGAGGATTATACGTTTGTACAAGTGTGCGTATGAGTAAGCGCGGGACTGGACGGATTAGTGGCCTCGCGGTTTTTCGAGTAAGATCTGGCGTAACGCGATGAAAGATAGCTGGCGGCCGAAGAGAGAGAGCGAGCTTTGGCCGTTTTCGGCGTTGATTGATTCGGCTCTCTGCCGTTGGTATGTATGTGGAAAAATTGCGTTCTTAAGCGCGCTACAAACACGTTGGCTACGGCTAATTATCAGGACACTATCCTGCTTAATAACCCTTTTTTCTTCCATAACCATCATCATTTCTTAAACTTTTTCTTCCATTCTAGATCCTTTAAGTTTCCGTACCGTTATCCCAGTACAAATTAACCAAAGGAACGCTTTTTTTTCTCTCTTTCTTTATACAAATTACTCGGCCTCGAGAAACAATGAAGATGCAAAATGATTTCAATTTAATCTACCGTAGACTGAATGGCCTAATGAGAGAGCGGAGAGAGAGAGAGAAAAAAAGGAAACGTTTCTCCACAAAGTAAATCCCGGCACGCGTTTGTACGAGGCACACATAAGAATTCTTCATTAGCAATCTGCATTGAGAATTATTTCTTTCACCTCTCGTGTGCGCGCCGCTCGAAATTACCAAACTCTAAACAATTATACAGCCCTCGTTTATACACCAAGGGGGTTACAGGGCTTTGTTCGTTGGAGCTGCTCCGTGAAAACGAGAGCAACAAAAAAAAAAAAAAACGATCTCTCTCCCATTCAGGCGTGAAACGTGTAAATCCAACCGCGACTCAATTACCCCCGTCGCTTACATGTCCGGCGAAATAAAAGCCGCGGAGCGGGCACGCGGGCGCAGGTACACACCGGCCTGCCACAATACACGCGATACACCTCGCGATTATGTATACTGCGCAGCCTATATACATACGTATACGCATAAAAAGCAAAAGGATCGTCTCTTGGTAGAGAGAGCCGCGATCGGAGCACCTGCGACGCGTTGAGTTCCAGGGAGTAGCGGCAGCAGATCGCCGGTGTCCGGTTACCCTCTCCTGTGTGCCATATAGATACGAAGGGAGCGATCGACGCGCGCCGGTGTAAGGTCCACACCTTTGACTGTGTTCCGTATACGTGAGAGACACGTACCTGCTCTCCGCGGAGATGTATCCGCGGCTCTCTCTGGCAAAACGCTCCGTTAACCGCGTAGCTCGCCGACGGGGGTGTATCGAGTGTCTCCCTCGGTCTCTCTCTTTCTGACCGGCTACGTATATATGCACGCTACCCTTCGCTCGCTCGTCTTACGCTTAATTTAGCAGCTGACAGGCCGGCCGCCGGTGACGGGTTCTCTTCCTCGGACCCGCCTGGCCACGAATCCTCTCTCTCTCTCTCTCGAAGCGTATACAGCGCTGATTCTGGAGAGACGACCAGTCGACGTATAGGAACACTTGGCCGTGCTCGTGTGTCCATTCGAAAAATCTTAAATTACCCGGTTTTAGCCGAAATTTATTTAGTGCCGGTGCTGCTGCTGCTGCGTGCCCGGAGGCTCCGCTGGACTTTCGGCCTGTGTTGACTCAAGGCCGCGGGAGGTTGAGGTCCCCTCCTCGTTCGTGTTTGAGCGCAAAATCCCGGCGAGCAAATATCGCCGACGTTAAGAAGCCTGGGCCGCGGCGAAGTAAAGTATAACACACGCACGCACCCAAAGAGAGAGAGTCTTCGATTTCTAATTGGCTCGCCGGGGCTTTGAGCTTTTCGTCTAACCGCAAACGCGCGCACTCAGCCGCGTGGGCGTGTCCCTCGTACGCCCCTATGTACCTGTGCCGCTATACATCCTATGTCCAGAGGTTTATATATACCGATGGCTTCTGTCGCTCGGAGGAACGTCATCGAGAGATGCGTATCGAAGGAGGAAAAAGAGATATCGGCGAGCGGATAACTGCAGCGGCTCTTCTTCGGCATCACCGCCGCGCAGGATATGTGCGGAGGTCGTTTTAGCTCCGGGCTAACACGCATCCGCGTGCCCGGCCGATCTGATGCCGGTCGTATATGTAGATGGAAGAGACTGGCTTAAAAGCTCTCTCTCCTCCGACTCCTATACATTATATAGCATATACCTTTTGCTCATCTCTTTCTCGTTTATATGTATATGTATATACAGCGGCTTTTTCTGCAGATGCCATTTTTTGTATCGCTTGTCTCGTCGGCTCTCTCGTATACTATTAATCTGACAAAGTATGCGCGATTTCGGGGCTCTGCGTAGGCGTTGACGAATATTTTTTTAAATGACCAGCTGCCTCTGTCTTTCTGCTTCCTCTTCGTCGTTTTTTTTTTTGCTTCTTCTTCCTCTTCTCTTTGCCATATACATCTGCGCGCGGCTCGTGCGTCAACCCGAAAGATTTTAACTCCTGAATTTACCTTTTTTTTTGCTGTTGTGTATACCCTCTACTCTCGTCGTTTAATTTCTAGGCCTATTAATATTTTGCACCTGCGCCTCTACAGGTCCCTGACAGCGGAATACCCTGGTGTTTACTTAATTGATATTTAAATACTTTTTTTCATAAACACCTACTTACAAAAAAACGATGTATACCGCTACTCGGGCACAAAGCAACTCAGCGTATATCTCGTTATGAATTTGCTGTTCTGTAGCAAATTCAAAGTTTCATTATATACATCTGGCCCTCTATGCCTACCCAATGCCCCATACGAACCATCCTACTTTTTCACTCGTCTATCGGCAGGAGCCGTTTGGTTCTGGAAACTTTTCGCTCGGCGGATAAAAGGATGATATCGGATGCGCGGGCCGATTTAACACGGGGGTCCGCGGGAGCTGAGGCCGAAAGGCATCGGCTCCTTTATGGCATATTTATACGCGCGAGTCGGCGGGCGGGCCGGACACGTAAGAGCCCGGCGACATGTCATGCCGTTTTGCCACGACAGCTTGAAAAGGCTCTCGCGTATTTTCGTGTCTGTGCGCGCGTGCGTGTGTGTGTATAAATCGATCGATGACGGATTACGAGGATTCGCGGTGGTATACCGGGAATCAGCCGAGAGACGATACTTTATTTTCTATGCGTTCTTTATGGCCCGACTCGCCGTCGGCCCGAAAAAGCCCGGCCCTTTTTTTTCGGCACTCCCGTGTTTTCCGCTTGATCTGTCCTACGGGTTAATCTCTTTCTCTCTCTCTCTCACTCGCTTGGCAGCGGTTTTTGTTCGCTTTGATACCGATATCGTTTTCGGCAAACGCTAATCCTTTGTCTAATCCCCTCCCACTATAGCCGCGTATCTGAAAATATGTTTTATGTAGTTAGCTGTGAACTATATGCGTGATCAGACACTTTTCAAGCAACGGATCACACTCTCCGCACCGTAAGCTACACACCCTCTAGTCTCGTTAGAGAAAAACTTGTCCGTTGCGTCTATAGCACGAAATTCCTCGCAAAGTGCCTAGAACAAGCTAACTATATCGGACAAAAGAGAGAGAGAGAGAGAGAGAGAGAGAGGGCCTCAAAGCGACGTCGATCCCATAACCCGTACAGAGCCCTATAGGCGTCGGTAACAAACGAGCCGAGGATGATTTAGCACATAGCATCTCTCGCATGCTATACGGGGGGACTTGGTTCGGTACTCGCGCGCTCGCCGTGTGATTGTTTTATAATTAAGCCGTTACGAGGCCGCAGTACGGAGGACACGGCGCGTCGAGAGATATATAAGAGAAAAGTCGAACGTTAAAGGGCCCAACGTGCGATGATTAATTGTTTTCAAATTGAAAAGTTATACGCGCCAGTGTATCGAGAGAGCCAAACTCGAGAGACTCTCTTTCGCTCCGTCTTAATTTCAGCGTATTATCGCGGCCTAGGATCGAACCATCCCTCTCTCTCTCTTTTCGATGAAGATGTCCGTGGAATTTATCGAGGCGCATAGCTTTTTTTTCTCTCTATCCTCAACTTGTGCTCTCTTTATCCTTGGCTTGCTGTGTGTGTTGTGAAAAACGCCTACTCGATGTATCGATCGATTGTTCTCGCCACGGGATACTTATCCATCTCGATGGGGAGAGAATCATGTGGACGGCCTGTGAAATCGTTGTAACGCTTTGGATGACTCGGGTCTTGGCTGTGTTACACGCGTCTTCGTAGGCGCAATGTGTTTCGTTCGAGATTTTTGTAAATGATACGTATCTTATCTGCCGCGTAAACCTTTTTGATTTTATACGGACGCGATCGTGTTGAACATGATTTTCGTCCGCAGGATAGAGGCGGACTTTGTTTTTTTAAAGAAAAAAAGAAAACTCGATAACAACCCGCTTTGCTTATATCGTATAACAAAACGAGAGAAAAGCAGAGGCGCTCTCCTGAAGGCATTAAAAAAGGAAGAAGCAAAAAGTAGTAGCAAACGAGCGCAGCGTAATTTTATATCTCTTTTAAAAGATTTGTCTTTTGTCAACAAGCCGAAACAATAGTAAAATTGACATAACGAAATCCTCTTCGTTCGCTCTCTCTCTCTCTCCCTCGGCTAACAGCATTATCATAAAACTCGAAAACGAAAAGCTTTCAAAAGCAGCGAGTATAAAGTTCCCTCGATCCCGAAAATCAAAGAGGCCAAAAGACGAGCGACAAATAGTAAACCAACTCTGAATGAAAAAAAAAGAGAGAGACAGGGAAGAAGGAGGAGAGAACGAGGAGAGAGAGAACTCGATCTTTTTCAGCGCGCAGGCGTATTTAGCGGGGGGCGCAAATAGAGACGTGTGCGAGAGCAGCAGCGGCAAAGGGTGCCGACTGAAAGGCAAACAGTTTAGCTGGAAACAATTGACTGCAGATTGGAGAGCTACGAGAGTAGGAGGAGGGTTGGGGGGGGCTGAGGGGGTGAACTTGGTGATCGATGCACGGCTCGCTCTCTCTCTCTCTTTCGCGAACGCCACACATCTGTCCGCGCGCGCGCGCACGCGCTCGTTGGAAATAGATTTCAAGTGAGCCTCGCGTTTGTGTGGCGTTAGGGCTTTTAACGCGCACGCAGCTCCTTCGCCGACTCTTTTTTTTTGTTGCTTTTACGCTTCTTTTTTTTTTGTTTTACAATTGGCCTTTTTTCAACGGCAGGTTTCTCTCTGCTGCGTTAAGGATCTTGAGTGGCGGCTGAGCGCGCCCGAGGAATCGCCCTGCACTTATCACCCGACACGACCCACCGTCTCTCTCGCTCTCTCGTTGACGACGCGCGTATTACTAAAAGACACGCGTACGGCATCTCCGGCGTACGGATATACCACTCGGAGCTTCGTCTTGGAGACACAAAGACCGGGCCAGAGGGTATCGGGATAACGACCTTCCGGATGATACCGAGTACGTCACCCTATATGTGTACATCGAGGCGTGGGGGGGGGGGGGCACAGCAGTCCTTTGGGAGCTGCAGGGCACAAATGTCGCTTTCTATCTCGCTCGATTCGGCGGCTCTTCTCGTGTTTTCCTTTCGCGCCTACCCCCCGTCCTCGCTCGGCCGTAGACCTATATAAACGCATTAGCGCACTGGTCATCGCTTAGCCCGAATGAACATACTCCGGCTGACCACCAGCGCTATATACCCCATCATATGTCACGAAGACTTGTATTTATTTTATGGTTCACCTTTCCTAAACGTTTGCAAGTCGAGCGTTTTGGAATTCATTTTTCCTCCGATGCAATAAGCGTGTAAACTCGCGTGCTTTACGTAACGCTTTTCTCTCCCGACGATTGAAGCGTTTTATTTCATCATTAATTTACACCCGCGAGTTCCATCAATTACAAACACTGTAGCGTCCCTTTTTTTCACCTTCCGATCAATCGGCATAGTCCAAAGTAAATAAACGCCGTTTTTTTTTCCATCGATTTGAAATTGAAGAAAAAAAAAAGATCGATTTAACGAATCAATTACCTAACGCGCGCACGCGTGTTCTATCGACGAGTCAATTTTTCAAAATGCCCCCTCGAGCTAGCGGCATCGGTTTTGCCCACGATGTTTCCACATATACATCGACACGCGCGAGGCGGATAGAGCCAGCAGCAGCAGTTTATCCAGCCGGATAATTAATTATCACCGATTTCCAATCAATCACTTCTCGATAAAGTCATCGTTTCCCTCTCTCTCGTTCGCACCGAACGAGAGGGGGGCATCGATTGACGCGGCGCAAACAGCCGCACGAAAAACAAATGAAAAAGCGGATTCAAGCGCCGCTTTTGCGCACATCGACCATAGCGTTTTTTTTACCACCTCTATACCTCCTTCTTCGTGCTCGTCCTCGTACGGGTATAGACATCGGGGCCGATTGCCCGTGGGCTTTTTATTACCTCCGGCGCGTTTAAGTTTTTGCCCCGGCGGCGTATCGTTTCATCGATCGACGCGACTGCCGCTTTTAGCGATCGCGCCCGTCATACACACCATTTCTCGGGCTTTTTTTCTGTTTATTTTCGCCTCTGAAGACTCGGCTTGGCCCACCCCTACCCCTTCATTCGACCCGAGACTTTAGCAATACACATGAGTCTCGATTTTTGCGCTGTGAAAACACACACGCACACATCAGCAACAAAGAAAAAAAGAGGAAAAAAAATTGAGAAAAGTTGCAGATGGATAAAGCTGAGACGCAGGATGCTCAATCGATTGCTCTATTCAGGCGTTCTGCTGGTATAAGTGGCTGCTTGGAGAAGTGTGTGTTTTTTTCCTCCCTTTTAATTTACCTAGCCCGCGAGTCACGCCCCGTGGCTAGACCACTTCGTTACGTCCGTCGGAAGGCGCAAGCTGCTAGAGTAGAAAGAGAGCGAGCATTATACTTTATAATGCCGGCCCCCCGAGAGCCTATACCACAACGACGGCCCAGCCCCTCGCGTGTCAATTAGCGATGGTGTTATACATGCGCGCGGAGCCGTCACTCGCCCCGCTCGCTGAGCTTTCTTATTTTTCATAACGTCAGAATTATATTAACTACCGACTCTGCTCGCTCACCCTCCCTCTGCGCATACCTCCAAATATAGCTTTTCTTAACGTTTAGGTCTACATGTATACGCTCAGTTAGAAATCGGCGGTAGGTGTAAACCTTTTGTGTATACACATTCCTTCTTCGCCAGAGTGTCACTCTACTTAACTTTATTACCATCCCCCCATCCTCATTTAATTTGAGTCTCGCGCGAAAGCAATGGAGTCGAAGCGAAGAGTCTCTCTTGCGCGCGTATCATTAAAAAGCCGTAAATCAAGCGGGCAAATCGGTTTCGTCGAGCCTCCACGCGCGCAGGGAAGGATCGATTCCAAGTGTTCCAGCCTCCGTATCCATATAATACGGCTGTAAATCTCCACCGGCCGGCCTTCATCTCTTTCTCTTCCTCTTCTTTCGTTGAAGAAAAAAAAACGAGGAGGGGGAAAACAGGAGAATGCGATTGTCGGGGCTGGCGCATAAATTAGCCGATCGGCACACACGACGCGCAGTTGCTCGCACTACCGTGTCCTTCGCTACACCTCGTTTTCTTTCTCTCGCCCCACGACGACGATTAATACTCCCGTGTCGTTTATCTTCCGCCGCAGAGTGCTTCTGCAGGCCCCCGTCATTGGAATATTATTCAGGACCATACGTGCCAAATCATTTGGACGACCAATAATTCAGCATCGATTCCGCGTTTACTCGCTTCGATTGAAATTGAACTGTTAACCGAGTTTAACGCTTGTTTCCTTTTTTCTTTCGTTTATACGTATACGAGTTAATTAGTAGGTAGCCCGGCAAATTTGTCATACATCGGAAGGAAAGCTGCGCGTATTGCTTTCGGCCGGCGGCAAACGCGATCAATCAAACGCCTCTAGGTATATGTAAGCCATATTATCTCGAGCCTAGACATAATCGAGTCAAAATCGATCATCAACGAGACCGAGGGAGGAGTGAGGCTCCGTCTCTAAAAAGAAACGAGAAAAATAAAAAGAAACAATTATACGGCCCGGGATAACGCCTCGACTTGCACGCGCAGTTCCAAACAAACCGTATCCGTCCGGCGAAATTAATGACGCATCGGTAATTAAACGGCTTGCAGACCGATCCTTCAAAAAAGAAACGAAAAAAAAAATGAAGAGAAGAAAGACAAAAAAAACGAGTGAGAGAAAGAGAGAGAGGGAGAAACGGCATCGAAGCTAACTAAAAGAGACTCGGAACGCCGAGGATGGATATATACACGCTCCCGTTGGCATCGAGTATAGCCGGGTGGAGAGAGAGAGGATCGAAAAGGGAAGAGAGAGAGAGAGAGAAAGCAACGGGTGCTGCCCTGTTTTGACGCCCGCAACAAAAGGTCCCGATGATGTGCCGGCTCCAAGCTTTAACGGGAGCACAGTGCTGCTGCTGGTGCGCGGCCGTGTATAATACACGTGTATGTGCGAGTAGCGCGCAGACAAATGACCGTGGAGGACCGCGCGCGCGCGCGCGGGCCAGAACAAATGACAGTGGCGGCGGCGCTTTTGTGGAACGCCGACGCCTCATTATCGAGCCCACGAGAATTTTTCACCTCCCTCTTGACGTCCCGCCCCTCCCCCCTCTCTCCCTTTCTGTGTGTAGGTTATATGTATACCTATATATACATACCGAGAGCAGATGCCCGCGAGCCGAGTTGGTCCGGGCACAAATTGATCGAGCGAGAGAGTGAGGCCGCGGGTATTATTGTGCACCGATGAATAGAGCTCTCTCTCTCTCTCTACCCGGCTCCTGGAAGCTTCGAGGTGCGAGAAGGCACTGTTCACTGCTGCCCTTTTCCTCTCTTTATCTCGCTCTGCCAAGTTTCCGTAGGACATCAATTGATTTGATCGTACATATAAGCAGGTTGTTAATTTGTCTTTGGTTTTTAATTGAATCGTGACTATTGCAGGATCGTTACTTTTTATACTTATTTTTTACTTATTTTGACAACGAAATAAAAACAGTTATTTTACAAGGTATAACAATGTGCATTTCAAATACAGTACAGATTCCACATGCATTGTAATAATAATAACAAGAATATAACAAAACTCCATCATATAAAATATCTATATTGAAATGAATCTCGCGCGTTTATTTCTTCAACATATACTCATGATTTATGGTCTTTATGTGTTACAGGTGAGTCCACGGAAATGGTGTTGTATTCTCCACGCCTGCAATTCCTCCTCCCACCCCTATACCCATCCACATAGCTCTCTTTCTCTACCCAGCAAATACACGGACATACACACATAAACGAGTATGTATACGCCAGCCAAGTAAGTTCGGCATATTTAATTCATTTTGATTTACGCCCGCTCGCAGCCTCGAGCGAAACGTTGATATTCAATCGTTCTCCAATCTCGAAATCGTCAAAACACCGTTGCACAACAGAAAATACAATAAGCCCGAAGAATCTAACCGGCGCTTTATACTTGCTCTATTCTAGTGGCATGTACACAGAACCGATCTCCCATACCGATCGGCAGCGGGACAAATCGAGAGGGGGCCCTACCAAAAAATAGCGCATATCGCCAACTAATCGCTCGTAAATCAGTCCGCCGAGACTGCGCAGCGGTAGGGGGGGAGAACTGATATAGTCTCTCGGTGTTAAACCCCAGAAGCGCCACCCACAAGGCGAATCATTAGAAGACAGGAGGGCGGCGTGCGATGATCTCTTGCGCACTCTCTTTCGAGAGAACGAGATAGAGAGAAAAGAGAGACAATCGAGCGCCTCGGGTCATCACGCGCTTGGCTCTCTCTCTCTCTCTCTCTCTCTCTCTCTCTCTCTCTCTCTCGGCTGCTGCTGCTGCTGCCGTCGCGCGTGCATTATATTTATCGTAATTTTATGTATGGCACAATCAGCGAAACGACGGTATATACACCGGGCCTACCGTACGGGCCCCCGCTGGACAGCCGCAAAAAAGGGGCAAAACAATAAAGGCCCTCTACTTCTCGCCTCGGTGATTTACCGTCTTTTAAAACGAGCGAGAGAGGAGAGCTCTCTCTCTCTCTCTCTCTCTCGATCGGTGAAAGTCCAAGAGTCAGTCGTCGTCGATTTTTCCATAACTGATCGCCCCCTGTCTATATGTATATGCGCACTACTGCGCTTTAATATTGCACGCTTGAATAATTTATCGGGCGTCAGATGCATCTCTCTTTCTCTTTCGATTCGCATGCTTGTGTATACCAGTGGAGCGCGGCCGATTTCATAGGATTATCGATAAGTCAGTCATACGCAGTTGCAAATACTTTTGTAATACCCCCCGCGCGCGCGCGTTAATAACTCCCCTGCCTTTGCCGGTATAATTTTACGCCGTGTAAGTTCGCTCGATGATTACGCTCGCTGACTTTATACGCCCTGATACAATGCGAGTAGTCGAGTACGCCAAATTATTTCGACTATCCCTTCTAATTTCTGTAATAATCGAGAGCTATTCGGATAGTGATTAGAATCGACGCGTGTGTACATGTGTACAAAGACGAGTAACCGAGCGTGTATATAGAAAAAGGCGTCGCTAATGCGTGCGCCAACTGACATTGCGCCTCATAAGCATATAGCACACCATACGGATACATATAGAGGCAGCTTGCCGTTGTACATACGCAGGCTGATCCGCGCCGGGGACAAAGAGAGACCCATGTCCTACGCTCAATTAATCCCGGGGAAACTTGATAATCGACAAAACACACAGCAGCCCAGTGACAATCTTGTAACGCAATAGCCCCAGTATAGGACACGAGGAGAGAGAGAAAAAGTGCGCTCGACAAATGTAGGCCTACTATATACCCGGGGATGGTGGTAGCGGTGTGTAGCAGTAGTGGCCGAAGCAAATAATCCAAGAGAAGCGAGAAAAGACGAGGCGCGTATGTATGCGCGCCGATCAAACGAGCTACATGGCAAACATCGTGGCGCGCGGGAGGAGCTGTTGTAAAAACACTAGTGCCCCCTGCGCATAGAGAGAGAGAGAGAGAGATTAGACTACGGTCCTCATCCCTACACCCCCTGGCGAAATGCAAACACGACTTAAAATCGACGCTGCATCGCAGGGGACTGAGGGTGGTAGGGGGGTAAGAGGATCGCTTTAAAGACATTAAGTGCCTGACTACGACACGAGAGAGAGAGAGAACAACGACGCGGACCATTGGGCTTTTTGGAGAAACGAAGCTGGAGACGGTGTACGGAGGAAGGGGGACTGTTTCAAAAGCGCGACGGCTGGAAGATCGGATGTTTGTGCGTTGGCTCGAAACATTTTTTCGTCGACTGGAAACGTATACAGGATATCTGTGTGGATAATAGAGACGGACGATTGAGTTGCGCCGAGGCCGGAGGCTTTTACACATTTTCCAAAATATCGAATGACCCGTTGGAAAACACTTGTTCTTCTTCTCCTACAAACGCACACCGCTTCCATACAGCTTATTTTCCGCTGGACGAAGCTTATCTTGGAACAGAACACCAGATGGAAGGGGAGGAAAATTTATCAAATCATCGGTGATTTGTCAAAGCGTTAAACGCGGCCCGAAAAGAAAAAAGAGGACGAAGAAGTCAGGGGGCAATTCCAAACAGTGACGTCAAGCTTTCAGCTCCCAATCAATTTAGCCTCGCGCTGTGTACAACTGTGTTTTTACCACCGCCACGCAGCAACAACACGCGCGTGTATTGTAACGCGCGCGAGAGAGAAGAAGAAAAAAGAGGCCGGCTGAGAGTCGTAATGGAGAGGCGCGAGGAGGGGGATTTTTCGTCCCAAGCGGCCGCTTAACAGGCTCGCGCGTCAAGGAAAATGAGTCCGCAGACCGCTATAAGGGAGTCCCGCGGTGAGAAGAAGAAGGGGCCAGAAATGTCTATGTCACCGCATTCCTGCGGATGGGGGAGAGAGAGAGGCCGCAAGAAGCATCTACCGTGGAAAAAAAAACAATCGGAGCGTTGCTCTCTGGACACGCTTGACAAACGAGCCAGCTTGATTCACCATAGGCGCGCGCGTTAATGTGGATAGAGGGGAGAAACAATCTTGTGCGAAGGTATTTTCGAAGCGATGCCAGCGGATAGAAGAGAGAGAGAGTCTATGGGAATGGTAATTCGGATGACTACACGTGTCGCACAATCTTGGGGTAATTCAGGTATGAGATGATGGTGGAGTGTTAGGGTAGATTGATCGAAATCGTTTTTACGATTTTTGATGAGACGATTGCAGTTTTCATTCGAACGAAGTCACGGAGCGAATATGGTTAAGCTCGAGCAATACCCCTGCTTTTCACACGTCGAATTCTCCTGTGTTTATACGCTTACAGCCTAGGTACGGCCATTTTCGTCGTAACGCCTGCGCATTTTCTAACCAGCAGCGACAATAAGAGTGACCGAGCCTGACGACAAGCGTGACTTATTAACCGCGCATTATAATCCAATTTGCGATTATCGTCAGTCGCGTGTATACGAGTGTGTCTCGTCAGCCGTTGTTTTTCCCCAATCACCTCGAAGAGGGGCAAGGCTTGTTCAGCCTCGCACGTCACTCACCGCCGCGCACGTTACGGCAATCCGAATCTCTCTCTGTCCCTCTCCGCCTGCGTCCGGACGACAAATTAATTTGACGCGCAAATTTTAATCGCCGGGGATTTTATGTAAGAGCACATCCTTTGCAAACCAAAAAAAAACGCGATTGTAACATCGAGATACACCTCTATACCAGTATTTCATTGCTCTACGAAGTCCAGATGCAACTCGCAATCTCTATATCGGCAAGACTCTTTCGACACCGAGTCCGAGCTTCGCAACGTCTCAGCAGTAGAACATCGGATTTTCAGAAAAGCCGAGATTCCGCAACGCCGATATAAATTAAAAGTAAAATCGTTTGAAAAAAAAAGAAAACACACACAGCGCGACTTTTTTTGTTGTCGCAGTCTCGTGTCGTAAACGACACCGATGACGAAACGTTACAATGTCTCTCTCTCTCCTCTCTCGGCGAACAATAAAAGTGTTAGCTCTGCCTTATAAGGCGAAAATACCTCAATTTTCAGCAGATTGACCTAGAAAGTCACAAGAACACGGCTAACATATCCCTTCCCCTCCCATTCCACCTGCTCACCTCGACTTCCCTCCCCGCGGAATTTTACGGAGCGACATTCCGGCGATATTTTACGGCGCTTTACCGTTTCGCCAGCCGCGAAAAAAAAGGGCCGACCGATGACGCCCGGGCACTCTCTCTCTCTCTCCCTCGTTCGCAATTTTTACCCGGGTCCTCGTTTTTGCTCCGGAATACGTCGTCTCCTCTCCCCCCGTCCGATGGCTCGGCTCGGCTTAATTAACGAGCGAGCGCGAGGGGCTTTTCTATAAATTCTGGATAATGCTTTGGCGATCGTCGCGAGACACGCACTTGTGTAGCGGCCAAGGGCCGTTATATACCGACACAGAGAGAAAGAGAGATAAGCCGGGAATTTTTAGTGACCCGCCTCTTTGCTTTTTGTCGCCGCCACACGTCCTTCGATCCTGTAAAAACGATTTTTCCAAATAATTGGATACTTAGCCTGGCGAATCATGAGCGGTAATGTTGGCCATTAGTAGCAAAGAGCGCCTCTGCTCGAGATGTACAACGTCTTTCGGAAAATCATTTTCGCTCTTTCGACGACCGAGCGAGTAGCCTTAATCGACTGGAGGATATTTCAAACGTCGTGTGCCGGTCAGAGGGCTCGAAGTTGATTCTCCTGAAATTAATGGAAGATTCAGGTTCGCGATATGTGTTTAACGAGAGAGAGAGAGGGAGTCCATTGTAGAAACTCTGAATGTACATGCGCGCCCGGGCGCCGATGATAATCATTATTTCAGGACGCGAGAAAGAGAGAAAGCGTATCGCGCTTGCTCGCTCGCTCGCAACAAGCTTATTAAAGTCCAGCCGCGCGCTCGCTCAAGGGAGAGGAAGGTGAGCCCGGGTAGAAAGGAGTTCTCTCTCTCTCTTGGGCTAGAGAGGCAAAAAGCGCCGTCTCATCGGCGCGAATCATCGTCGCTGCCCGGCTCCTTCTCCTTTTGTGATCCATCAAATTCTCGGTGCGTCGACTTTTGCCTTGCTCTCGGCCTCGCTTATAATCTCGCTCTCGCTCTCTAGGCCTAATTAAAAACAAACAGAGAGGGCTCGATGCGTTGCCGATCGGCCGTGTAAAGCCGAGGCACAATAGAGACATTAATCACCGATCGATATAATGCCGCGCGGCATATTTACACCGGGGGCCTCTATGTTCCTCAGCCGAACCCGAGCGAGAGAGGGGGGAGGGAGCGCGTGTATAACGTTACATTGTAAGCGGCCTCCGAGAGCGGGGGAAAAAGTGCTAAGTGGCTGTTTTGATTTTTCAATTTTCGTGTTTGATTAGCGAGCGGGAGGTATACGTGCGCGAGAGAAAGAGAGATAGAGAGGACGCCGCGTGTATGGGCGAGAGGGCCGAATGATACGGTTAATAATTTCAAAATAATTGGCTTTAAATCACGCGCGCGCATGTGTAGCCCCCCACCCCGCCTCTCTAGGGCCAACTCTATTAATTCTTCCCTGGTCGATGGCCAATAAGCGATTGTTTTGCAACGCGAGAGAGAGAGAGAGGGCAGCGTTTATAAACAAGCGAATTTTCGCGGATTATAGAGCGCGACCCAACAACCAGGGGGAATTTATTGTTCGCTGGGAAGAGATGAGCGCGCAATCGCCGTGAAAAATAATTAATAAATCGTACTATAGCGAATGGCGGTATATCGGGCGCTTATTCGAAATTGCATTTCTGCAACTGAGGGAAGAAGAAAAAAAAACGAGTCAAACGCACAACTACCTTGTAGTGTACAATGACGTCGATGCGCGTCGGACGAAGCTTCGAATATATATAGGAGCCGGAGGGCAAGGATATATCGAAACGCGGGATCTCATGCCGCGCGCGAAACCCAGGTCTCGGGGGGCGCGCGTGGCTATATACATATCTAAACTCCAGGATCTTTCTCTCCTCTCTTTCCGAGAGCCGCGGCGGCGCGAAAAGAGCCCCGGCGGACGTGACGAGGCGAGATTTTGGGGGCAGGGGGGGAGGGAGACCGAGGCACCGACACTCGCGATCGCTTTCTCTCTTTCTCGGCCCTTAATGCGTCTCTGACCCGATAAACATCTTTCTCCTTCTCCCTCTCTTTCTCTTTTTCTTTCTCTCTCTTTATGTATAGCTGAGCGACATATCGTTTGCCGTACGTAGACGCGAGTGAGAGAGGATTTATAGGAACTAGGCAAATGCTAACAAGGTCGTTGAAAATTTTGATGGAAAAATATCGGGGTCTCATAGCCCTCGCCGACGTATCTTGCTTAATCATCGCGGTTATTGACTAACCGCTCGTTCTCTCTTCCCTCACTGGAAATATTACACACGAACGCCGCACGTGAAATAAAGTGTATTCCAGTACAACGATATGTACACTTTGTGCTTCCTATCATACAGACTTTGTCGTACAGCGCGAACTTCGCGTCCCTTCTCGCTCTTCTCTCTCTTATTCCGCAAGAGCTGGCGAACCTTCTTTTTTATTCTTTACAGTAGCAGCAGCAGCCTCGCTCGTATTACTCAATCACCGAAATTCCTGAAGCTTGCTTTACGCGACTTCGGAATGCACCTCGGGAATGTCACGGTGCAGGGAGGAGGAGGAGGGGGGAAACTTTTTTTGCTCGGGATATATAATCGGCGAACGTGTGTAAAAGTCGTATCACGCGCGTTAACGACACCGAATTTTTTCTCCACGGCATTCTCTCTCTCTTAACAAACTGGGCTTTAGATGGACCGGGTTGAAAAGAAATTTAATAGTCGCGCGTTTAGCCGCATTACGAAAACCCGCGGGCTTTTATAAACCTGTACGTGTGTATCATGGCCGAAGTTCGTCGTCGTCGTCGTCGTCGCGGATTTAAATCGATCGGCCTAGCTTTCTTGCCCGGAGAATACAACATACCTTTGACAAGCTGAACGTCTTCGGGCAGCTTTACGTAAGCCGCTCTCCAGTGTCAACGTGTCTCTAATAAAGCTGTGTCCGCGCGGCGACGGCCCGGCCTCGACGGAGAGAGAGACGGAGCACATATATTGCGCGCCCGTTACGTGTTCTAGATTGTCCCGGCGTGTGCTGTTGTTACCCTCGACTTTCTACAAACTTTTTACCATTCCAAAGCTGGTGTATTTCGGTTGTTTGCGTGTATTTTCGATTATTTTCATTTGTCCGCGGCCATCAATTAACTATGATGATCGTTATAAACGTCCCTATGCAGAGGCATATACGCGTTTGCAATTTAGTCCGGGCGTAGAAAGAAAAAGGAAAAAGATGATAATAAGCGCAGCGACAAAATTGAAAAGGACAAAGTCACCGAAAAACCTCTCCGTCCAACGGAATTGATGATGAAATTCATTAGGAAGCACCGAGAGAGAGCGCGCGGCACTCGGTGACGGGGATAAGGCATAGCAAGCGCTAATAAGCAGGATGATATACATTTCGCGGGTGATTTACGAGCCCGGCGAGTGCAAAATTTTCCAAAAGACTACGGTTAACGCTGCGCGGCTCATTCCAGCCGCGCGCATACGCGTTTTGCCGTCTCACACGTGCGCGCGTCGCTGTATAAAGTGACATTTCAATTGGCCGCATCGGCTGCCCTCGGGCAAAAATTTTCCCGCGATTGCCCCGTGACGCCGGAATTACTCGCGATGAACAGGCGGAAAATGAAATTACCCCAGCAAACTACAGCAGGCGAGTTAGCGGCAGGCAGCAGCATCCTGCCCCGCGCTGATATTTTTCGCGCGGCGCACCAGTCATCGCGAGCGCCATCATCATCATCATTATCGTCCTCGTCATCGTCTCCGAAAAACTCGTTGAATAGCGAATCTTAACGCAGCGACGCGCTTATCGACTTCCCGACTCTTATAAAGATGCGTCTTACCACGCACACGTGTGCGTCTAGTCTTGTGTCTACGTGCGTATTATACGCGACGCGGTAATTAAGCGCGTATGGGCTCCGGCTTTGCGAGCATTAAGACGTGAAATTAATACACGCACCGGCGGCACATGCCCGGCTTTTTCTCTCCCCGGGCGCTTGGGTGGCTGGGGCGCACACATATAGCGGGTGTGCGTAATTACCTCCGGCTGCTGAAAACCCACTCCCTCCTTTATTACGCTCTCCTCCTCCTCCTGCTCTTATCCCTCCGGCACTCAATTTCTTTTCGCGTATACTACTACAACAGCACAGGCCCCAGCTACCGAGATACAATCTCTCAGCGCGTGTACACCGGCGTGTGTTATACCGTAAACCATGGAAAAAACTAGCGACGTTATAGCCTGTACATCAGCAACACACGCACGCGTATACCATAGGGCTCGCATTGTTCCTGGTATACACACGTTGGGAGAACAGGTCGAGGGGGGTGTATTGTGTATAATGCACTTGCCGAAAATGCGCGTGGCGGCGTCAGAGTGTCGCTGCAAAAAAAGGAAGTAGGCGAAACTTGCGAGGTATACATACGCACGTGGGCGAAGGGACAGAGAGAGAGAGAGACAGGCTGGGCTCAATTAAAATTTTAATCGAAATCGACGCTCTCCGGAAGCCCCAGTCGAAAAGCCTCAGCTCGTTATTACGGCTGCTCTCTTCGGGAATTTTCGCGCCCTCCTTCTCCGGGCTACTGCTTCTTTTTTTCACCAGCCGGCCTATCAATTGGTCGCTTTCGATGGTTTTATGCGTTTGCTGTCCGCACCGACGTGTGCACACGCTGCTCTTTTTCGCACCTCGCTCTTCTTATTACCCGCTGCAGAAACGTAATCATCGCGTGTCCAGTGGTTATGAGTTATTTTGGCTAATTGACCAGGTCCCCGTGTAACGTTGCATTAGCCTCGTACGAACACAAATTAACGAGGTTTTTCGTAAAAATCCGAGCGTGTCCTTAAAAAGCGCGCGCAGTTTTTTTGATAATAAAGGCATTGCGCGGGGGCTGCAGCCGAGGTTTCGTCTAATTAAATTCGAAAAATTCAAGCTCTCCTGCTGTTGTTCGCCGACGCAACGAAAACCTGCGGCAAATTAGCTAATCTAATGAAAGATTGCGTTTGACGCAGAGGAATAAACTAAGCGAAAAGAAAAAAAGCATCGCTGCCATTATTACACGGCCGCGCGCAAAGCCAGGGGTGGAAAACTGCGTAGGCGCGCGCGCAACGCACGTCGTATTATTTTTCCGAGAAATACGAAATTAGCAACACCAGCAGCGTCAAGAGAAAATCCGTTTTTCGCATCTATATAGTCGCGCGTGTCTCGTTTTACTCCCGCTGAATTTTCGGCGCCATCCCAACGCGCTCGGCTAATTGCGGCCGGTGTATAGCGCGAGAGCCAACGAGAAAGAGAGACGAGCCAGATCTAGAGTTACCTGCAGCCGCTGCGTCGAGATCTACTCCTTGCCAACCTCTCTCTCTGGCTCGCGTGTGCGCTTCAGCTGTGGGAGAATCGATACCGTGACAGGTGCGCCACTGGGATATACTTGGCCATGGGACAAGTAAGCCGGGATATACACTGTAAGGAGATATCGAGCTCCTTCTTCGTCGTCTTTCGCTTCGCCTTTTTTCTTCTTCTCTTCCTCGGTGTATTATATCCACGGGAGTGGCCCTGACGTTTTTCTCGCTGATTACACACCGAGCTTCCCCTCTCTCCCGTCTCACAGTTTTCTCCCGCGATGATTTAACTTGGCATTTTGCTTTTGTTCGATCGGACATTGTAATCGCTGTATACACAGATCCATAAGCAAAATGATCAAACTCGCGCGTTCTTTTTCAAAATTTTACGTAGAAATACAAACACGCATACACCGCTTTGTAAACGCAAAAGTTGATTCGTAACTTCAGACATTCGTGATGAAATTTGAAGAATGCCAGGTCAAACAAACGCGATATACGCGCGATAGGGAGCGCGTCTCTATCGGCATACACACACACCCATACGTATACGTAAAAAGTCTCTCGCAAATCAGTAACTCCTCTCCTTCGCGTCGTTCAAACAAATCAAACCCTCTGCGCGCGCAAGGGGGAAGTGCGCGAAAGCCGGGGCAGAGATCAGTGCAGAGGCGCCAGTGGTAATGAAATAAAAGAAACTTCGGGGAGGCGGGATGAAAGAAAGAGGCTTATCCCTCGCGCGATCGTCGGGGCGAAAAGGCAAACATCTTCGGGCGTTTGGTTAGCGCGGGCGCATGCAGATTGATCCAGGAGCAAGCCCCCGTGCAGTTGCCTCGGTAACGCGGCGGCATCCTATATACAATCCTCCGAGAGGCGCAGAGTACAGGTGGCTCTGCACAGAGGAGCGAGAGCCTCGAGTTCTGCAACTCGAGTACTGCTGCTGGGCGTGTCACCCGTGAAGCTCGGATTTCATCGAGAGAGGATGACGCGAGATGAGCTCCGATAACTCTCGCGCGCGCCAGGCCGATTGGCTAATTAGCCCCCGCGGGGAGACGTTCTCTCTGCCTCTCGGACAAATCCAGGCGTAAGGATTGTTTTTATTAACCTCGCGCCCGATAATTGATTCGGTTTTGCTACTACCGCCCAGCTTGTTCTCCGCGATTATTCCTTTCCTTTTTTCTTATTTTCATACTTTGCACACGCTCGGCTAATCTGGTTCGATGAGCAGCAGAGGGAGGAGGTTAATTGTTCGTTGAAGCTATAAAAGCCGAGCGAGAGCTAGAAGTAAAAATTGCACGCGGCTTTAGCTCGATTGTCTTCAATTGCCTGAAACCCGAGACTATTTGCAATTCTCCTTGCAATTAACTCGGCGCGCGCGGCTTCGAGAGCAGCAGCTATTGATTCTCACAGTTGGACCTCACGCGATAAACGCGCTGTGTATAACTATATGTACGCTCCTCCCAGACACGGCTGTAGCAGTGGTGTGTCTTATCGGAATATGGGAAGGAGATAAAAGGCTCTCCCGATACGTCTCGTCCAAGACGATCCATTGGAAAATGTAGCGAAAAGAGAAAAGAGGAAAAAGAAGAGGAGAAAGAGGGGAATCTTGGTACGGATATTGCGCATATTTTAACAAAGTCCTAATGCGCTGGGAATTGGGAGATATCCTGGCGCTGAAAGCGATAACGACGCCTATATACGTGTATAGAGAGAGTGTACGCAGTGCCGGGCTCCTGTCGCTTATTGAATTTGACACTTCAAGAACTCGGAACATTGAAAAAGGGCGGCCCGGGCCAATATCAGACGAGTTTCTCTCTTGGCTGCTCATCTCCGACCTGCCGCGCTGAGCTACTGCTCTCTGGCTATAGCCTCGAGGGAGTCGATGCCAGGAGGGGATGTGTTCGTTAATTTCGCCTATGCATAAAGCCGAGCGGCGACTTTTTTCTCTCTCTCTGTCTTTCGCCCACGGCGACGTAATTTTCTGCCTGCAGGCGGGCAGATCGATTGCCGAGCGGTGCTCCGATATATTTTATTCGACTGCGTAATCGGGGGCGGCTGAGCTGGATACGCGAGTGTTGCATCGCGGTGTGATTTTTCGAAGAAGCCCAATGAAAGGGAGGCGAATTAAGGAACTGGTTGGTATAAAGTGTCATCGAGGAGGAGAGAGAGAGCTTGACGGAGAGGCGAACAAGGAAATGTTGGCCAATCGAATTTCCGGGAGTGTGTGGGTGCTGAGAGGACAGAGAGCGTGTTGTACGAGAGGCCGCGCGGTCCGGCTTTAAAAATTGGAAAAGTCGTTCTGTCGCTGGAGAGTATAAGGTCAATTCAAGGAGGAGGTGGACCAGTGAAGAGGCTATTCTCCTGGTGAAATTGCCTGAAATTGGTTTACACGCGAGAGACGGGGCTTGCGCGGAGTGATTGAGTCGTCGTTTCTACCCTGCATCGAAGAAAAGACGCGTTGGCGAGTCTTGGCCGCCCCCCCAGCTATAAGCGACAACAACGACGGCCAAGATTCGTTTAATTTTTTCTCCGGCGATCTTGGCGCGAACGAGAGAGAGAGCGTGTATCCCCTCGTGAATACTGCCTCTCCCCCCCCCCTCCCCTTGCCTATACATTGCATTCTACCGAAGGTTGTCGCGCTCAAGTGACTTTTTTCATTTTCTCGCCCCCTTTTTGATATGATGGCGAGTGTTGTGATGAATGCGCCCACCTCTGGTCGACACTTCGTTGAATTGTACCGGACTTGTTTTGATGGTATTTGTAAAAACGGCTTCATTAGATGAGCGAAATATCATTTTTTTTCCTCGAGGTGCATAATTTACACTGCTGCTACGGTAATTGTACATAGCTACAAGAGAACGTCGGAATGACAGAAAAAATAAGATAACGCGCGGTAGCTATAAGGGACAAGGACGAATAAATCGGAGAACAGAGCCGAGAGAATTAAGATAAAAATTCGTTTAGCTAATTTACATCCGGGCCTCTCCTGCCGAACGCCTGCCACCCTCCGGCGTCGGTTGTTTATTCATTTTATTAATTTTTCTTATTCCAAGCGATAACTCGATCCGGCGAGGGCACGAGGGAGCGGCGAGGCAGGGGCAGGTCGAACGAGTCTGGCGTAGCCTAAGGAAATTAATAAAGAACCCGTGCCCTCCGATTTCTTTTCGTTTCGCTGCCGGCTTTTTATTCCGCTCCCGTTCCTCCTCGGCCAGCCGAAACGTCTTTCTTTAATTATTTACGATTTTTACGAGAAAATTATTTTCTCAATCAAGCGACTACATAAAATTTTGTCACTTTGTCATTCTCTGCGCGTACGTACAAATTTGTAATTTACAAATGAGAAGCAAAAAGAAAAGTATTATACTAAAGAAACATTGTATTACGAAGCAAACAAAACGGGATCGCAATTCCGATTCTGCTTATGACATAATTTCTTCGGAGAGGAAAAGTCTCTTCCAAGCCATGTGTTTATATATATATATATATATATATAAAATCCATAAGCCGCAAAGAGAAAGCTTTCACGGCGTATACAGGGGTCGCAAAAACTGGCCGGCTCTACGCGCGTGTAGGCGACGTGTGGTGCGCACACCACACGTCTCGTTATTAGCCTCGATAATTAACGTTCTTCTCCCCGGCGACTCTCTCGGCGCTCTTCGCGCAATCGTTAGTCTAACAACCTGGAATTTCGGTCTTGCCGCCAGTGAAAAAAGAGAGAAAACAGAGGAGGGTCCTAGCCCAGTTACCGGCAATTAACGCCGACGAGAGCGACTGGGAGGAGATTGTCCGGGATAATATTCGCTGCTCTGATAAGACGTTTTATTATCCTCGGCGATCTTTTTCTTCTTAGGCTGAAAACGCCGCTTGGATTTACAACGTCATTGTTCGCGTCATTTTTAGAAACTATACACAGTCTATAGTCTCGTCATTAGCGTTCACCAGGGCAATTAGCATCTTTGCAAGAGGTTTTGATGACGCTGATGAAATGGATGCGCAGAGTCGGTTTGAATGCGAAAATTAAAATATATCAAGTGCGGCAGACGTTGATCGTGGCTCTGGTGTATATACGCGTAGAAGTCGGTGGGAAGGTAAACACGTCAAAGCACAGCACCGCAGTCGTATGGGCAAACAAACGATCGTTATATGCGTACAGCAAGTTTGCAAACAGATCGTAGAACGACGAGTAAAACACGCGGAGATGGACTTTTACGTGCAAACACTCGCTGGCGATAAGACGCACAGTGGTCACTGCTGCCACTAAAGCACAGCCGAACAAACTAGATGGATGGGGAGGAGGGGAAAAAAGAAGGGTGTACGAAAAGCAGCGTTTGGCTGTGTACAGCGAGAAGCCCAGGTGTAAGGCGCTGGAGAGCGACCAGGTTGACAGGTACAGCCATATCGGAGCTCGTCCTCTCTCTCGGTCTTATTGGTGCTATGGGGAGAGAGTCGGTAACGAGGCAGCGGTAGCAGGAGTCGCGCGGCGGCTCTGTGTGTACGTGCGCGCGGCGCAAAAACGCCGCTAAGAGCCTCGGCGCGCGGCTTAATTGCTTAATCAGACGTAGTAAATCTTGCGACACGGGCATTTATATACACGATCCCCCTCCCCCCCGTGTATGTGTGTATATACGCGTGTGCTATCTCCTTCTCTCTCATTTGCTCTCGCTTGCTCGATGAGCTTTCTACTCGGGTTAGCAAGAGAGCGGCTTTTTCAGCGCCGAGGCTCGAGAGCGATAGTGAATTATTATCGTATACCTCGGCTACCGTAACTCACGCCCCTCTCTCTCTCCCTCTCCTCGACGCGCTTACTTCGTTCTCGCCGAAATATTGAAGAAACGTCGCTTGCTATATCTATACGTTTTTTTTTAAATTTATTTAATGAATGTTTAATTTGCGAATACGTCGGGCGATTATACGTATTACGCGTAATATAAGTCATCGAGGCTGGTGTAATCACTTTCTCACGTATATCGCTGACTGTATATTTTCCCACATATACGTGGCCTTCGTATATTATCTCAATAACGCGCCAAAAACTGCCGTGTTCTCCGGTTGATCCGCTAAACACCATAACCCAGCCATACCCCATTCTCGTTCCTTTTCCTATCTGCATACGCATTCCGCGTTCTTCGCTCCTCCGCATACGGCCTTCTCTTTGGCCCACATCCTTTTTTTTTCTCTTCCTCGCTTTATCGCGCTCTTTCTCTCGCCCGCGCGTGCGAGAGAGCGAGAGAGCGTAGGGATTATGATTTATTGAGCCGCTTATATTACCGGTGCGACTCGATCGTGTAATTACACGCCGGTGCAGCTTGCAAGTCGATACGGCTAATAGCGTGCCTCTCTCTCTCTCTCTCACTCGCTCGCTCGCATTCATTATACAGAGAGAGCGCGCGCGTATGGTCCAGTCTCTCCGAGCGTGCGTCCGGTCCACTGCGCCCATGTATGTATATATGACTCTGGCCGATTTTATTTCTCATTTGCCTCGGGGCGCCAGCGTATCTCTCCCCCTCACTCGCTCTCTGCGTGTCGCGCTGCGCTTTGATCTGTCACTGGTTATAAGATTCTCCGGGCGCTCGCGGGTATATACGATCTCTGCTCTCGATTTAGGCAGCCGCTATATGTATACTTGCGTGTATACGCAGAGAGCTTCGCTGCACAACAGCGTTCGAGTTAATTCCTGGGCCGTTGTAATCTCGAATATATCTCATAAAGCAGATTGTGCAGTTTCCATTTCGCAATCTGATTTTACTTCAATTTGCCATTCGAACGTATACAGAGAGCAACCACGGCGGTCTCCCTTTTTCAATGTGTGTGTGTCTCCTCCCCAAATGTATCCCCCCCTCACCCCATTTCAATTCTAATTCGCTGAAAAAGAAGAGTATTAAAAAAATTGTGATCGTCCTGCTGTTCTTACAGCCCTAGTAATACGCGCGTAAAACAATTTTTTGTTGCTCGTTAAAACGAAAAATAGAGAGAGAAAAGAGGGGGTAAAAGCGCACGAATTTTTGCATCGTACGATTTAACGAGCCAAACATCAGTTGACCGTATAGGCGAGTTGAATTGCTTCATTAGCCCGCAAAGAGCAAAGAGCGAGAGAGAACGTTAGAGAGAGAGAGAGAGGCTTGAACTCTCGTCAACATATTTTCGAAGCGTTTGCCGGCGTGTATAGGCAAGAAAAAGCTTTATAGACTGCAAATCTGTCCTAATTGCTCGAGTAAGAGAAAGAGAGGCTCCAGCATGTACTAAACGACGCTCTGCGCCAGCGCGCGCATTCCAAGACATAGACATTCAGAACTACAGTACTACACCGCAGCCTATACGTTTACTCGCATGTCAGGACTCCGCTACCGTCTAGGCTTCTCTCTCTCTCTAGACTCTAGAGTCTAGAGAGCAAAGAAAAAGTGTTGTGAAGTATACGCATAACGGCGATGGGAAAATGCGCGTGTACGCAGGGGGAGGGGGCAAAGCTCGTTTGCGGCGACTCATTAGAGTCCTGACCAGCGTATTAAGGGATAAACGTAGCTCGCCGTATCCTCCCGCGCTCTATACGTTGCCGAGGTAATGCGACCCCGAGGATCTTGTACAGCTATAGCAACCTACCGCGGCTCTTTCTCTCTGGCTCCTTAACCCTCTTTATATATCCGACACTCGACGATGATCTCGTGCGAGTATTGTAACGAACCCCGCCGAGCGGATGACCGATAAATCCGACGTATCCCCCCCTTTCCTCCCTCTTTTCGAGGTGTTACACCGGAAGAGGCGCTTTGCCGGACGTAACGTTATACCGAAACATGCGCCTGGATTTATTCGTCGCGAATTTTAAACATTATCCTTTCCGAAAAGTCATTTTGTTTTTCGTTGTTTGATAAAAAAGAGAGAATCGGCCAATTTTTTCCAAGCTCGTCGCTGAACAAAATGTACGCCGTTATTTTTGATCCTCGCGCCGAGAGAACACGTGTCATTTGCATGTAATTGAACAATGATCAGGACACGCGACGCTAAATATACACGCTTGGTACGCGAACGAGAGCTGAGAGCGAGAAAGAGAGAGATGTAAAAAAAAGGAAGTCAACCGGGTAATCACAGGCCGTGGGATACGTAGGCGCGCTACATGGACTATATAGGTGTGTCTCGCACGAGGGGGGGTGGGGGTGGTGGCGCGCACTCTCTCGGGCGTATCGCTTCGGAGCTCTCCCATTAAAACGTAACATTTCATTGAACCGTCAAATGACGCGTTCTCGGCTCGCATAAATGCAAATGCCATCGATATGCACGCCGGGCCGCTCCCGGCTTTCTCTTGCCCACAGAGAGAAAGAGAGACGCAGGGTGTATTAAAGCCGGCGGGCTTGTCACCCTCTGGCCCGTCGAAGCCGTATACCCCTATCTCTGGCGGCGAGGATGCGCCGGCGGCGGCGGCGGCTGCTCGACTCTCGGTCACTGGTGCATGAAGCAGTTAAGCATCGACAATGTAAGCCAATCATAGCCAGGGGCTTGTTGTCGAGGGTGACTCTGGGGGATCGCGTTAAGGCTAACATTTTTCCTTCCGCCACGAGCGCCCCCCTCCGAGTTGACTGTTGCCTCCGGGCCAGGAGCTTTGCTATATATACACGCGGCTTTTGATGCTCGCTCGCAAATTGTTGCTGCCGCCGCCGCCTTTCTCTGCTTCATGCTCCACGACGACGACTACGTCGTGAAATTACTTTTCCTTGTTGAGACTCGCTGCGATTACCGGCCTTCTCTCTCTCTCTCGCTCTTTGGGTATAGTCTTCGCTCTCGGCAAAGCAATTTGACAAAAGGTGGATTTCGACGAGGTTTAAACTTGAGCTTCGCTCGTCCTGCCCCCCTCCCCTTTCACCGCTGTTTTTCTCCTTACAAAGTTATACACGTATAAATAAGTATAAGTAAATTTTACAACAAAATTTTAGAAAATTTACTATACTGTATAGGTTTTGGGGGACAGACTCGAAATATATTAA